>JAGDQP010003357.1:0-16297 GCA_022664845.1 Lepisma saccharinum
AAAAAAAATCATGTTTCACAAATCATCATAGTCCACCAGCTACTAGAAGAGTGCAAATCAAACCTGCGAAATGCTCTGCTACACTTCTAAACATTAACTGCGCATATTGAATCTTCCAATGTTAAAAGGGACTAAGTCAAAATAACTCTTTTCAGCCTTTTCTCCATGAATCTATGCAAGAAAGCAAGGTCCATTAGGGACTACAAATAATCTTTCGTTCATATTAATTCAACACACTCAGATTTATGATGCTGTGTAAGAACGCACTAAGTCATTGACTTGATTCTTTTAAACAAAGTACCTGGTGTAATGTTATGATTCATTGATGATTACCATGTCTTATGTTCTCGATAGGCATCAGCTCTGTATGTGTCTAGAAAGTGAATGTTGATTCTGAAGCTAACTGCACTTATATTATACGAGAGCGTGACATATATTTGAAGGAAAGAACAACCTAAGTCCATTGTTGAAAGTTGTGAGAGAAACACATTTAAAAATATAAATAATTCTATTTAAATTTGTTTTTGGCCTTTAGGCATCATTAGGTCAGGCTGAAAAGATGACTAAAGACCTAAAATACATTAAGGTTTAAGTGCTTACACTCTAAAATGTGCGTTTTCTGACAACTTTCAACAATGGACTTCAATTTGTTCTTTCGATTAGCAAATCGTCCAAGAACTAAAGTGTGTCCATAAAACCTGGAAATGCTAACCGTTGTTCTGTGGGCCTTATGCTCACGTTTTCATAGTCCTTTTGTTAATGCAGTGCTTAATTTAACACAGTAAATTCCGGAAATGTTGCGTCAATTTCATTATTTTCTTCATTGAAAATACATAATCTGATAAAGTGTCTATCAGCTCTATAAACATACAAGATTTAGAATGGATTTTAAGGTAATTAGACAACTGTGGCTCAGACCGAATGGATGATGATGGGATGAATTGGTGGAATGAAGAAAGTGGGAGGAAACGGAGCACCCTAAGAAAAGTCACACACGCGGTGTTTGTTCTACGCGAAGCCCACATGGCATGAGCAGGGATCGAACCGATGACCCCTAGCACCAGAGGTGAGGACTCTTCGAATTGAGCCACAACGGCCCTACAAGATATAGAAAAGTTTTATCAATATGTATATGACACCCCTAATTCGAAGAACTTTTAAAATGAAACTCTGGCTTGGCCAAAAGAGTAAAATAAATTCAAGAAAGTGGAAAGAGATCAAATCAGAAAGATATTTTGTTACATAACGGAAATAACAATAATTTTGTAATAAGTATAAAACTAACGGCGTAGATATTTGAAATATTTATTTTTAAATAAAAATCCACTATAACATTCATATTACCATAATTACATTAACTTGCTCCCTATTTTGTTGAACACTAATAATACGCGGAAGGGTGCCAAGTGGTTGTAGAATAGTGAGCAGACTAAGTAAAGTCTAGATTATCGGAATCCGGATTAACGAGGTTTCACTGTATCACAACTTCGTTACGAATTAAAGGTGAAGAGATAAAATAAAATGTTCCGCGTATATGCACACTGTTGATTTGATAGTACTTTGTACTAAAACATTTGAGCGATATTGTATCTAATTTTGCTTTTGCTATCAAATAAAATTATTATTTACACACACACATACAAATTCTTTAATAAAACAGATCCTTACTACTCGAAGTAATTTTGAACAAAAAATAATAATAAATACATTTGATAGTTGTCAAAATATTACTTACATATTTATTTAATAGGTTTAAGATGTTGAGTCGTTTTTTAACACTTATGTAATTTAAGAGAAAAGAAAGCAACAATTATATATTCTGTAGGTTATTAGTGTTAAAAAACGGCGACGTTTTACCCTTCAATTTGGATTTAAAAAAACAAGACTCAGTTTGATCGATGTATTGACGAGGAGTTTAAAAACAGTTGGTCCTTCATTGATTAATTTGTGAGGCGATGTAACAACGGCTCCACAGATGAAATAGTGTCGGAGGTAAACGAGAAGGGCGCGCTAGTCTGGGTGTTGTAGGCACAGATCCAGAAACTCGAACAATATAGCTGGAACGTTTCCAGAACTAACGAGGGGAAAAAAATGGGTTTTGGAAAAGGAGGATAGATAGACAACTCACTTAATGGTGTCCATGTAGTAATTCTAAACATTTTTCTTTCCTTCTCTCTCTCTATTCTGTAAATTAGCTGTTTTATTGGTGGACGAATTATTCCTCTATTTCCCTTGTATTAAAAAGATTCTGAGTTCGATTCCCCAGTGGTGAATACGTGGTACATAGTAGTTCGAAATCTACAATAAATGGTAGGTCTTGTCCTTAAGATGTCTTCTCCATCACCTCCAGCGAAGCAAAGCATCGCTTAACTTTTCCCGTCGGCTCTCCTCCATGTAGGACACCACCCGTCATCATTTAACTTAACGATTCGAACACAAAACTAAAATATATCGATACAAAGCGATAACGAACAAATACTAAGGCTGCAAGAAAAGTAAAGGCAACATTCTTTAAAATTGAATTGATTTATGTCCTATAAGCCAACTCTAACTCAAGGTCAAATTCTGCAAACCTTTTGTGTCCTTTTATTTGGTATGTTCATTTTCCTAACATAGTTGCCTTCACCTTATTTCTCCCAACTGTAAATAATTTTCTGAAGAACTTAACGAAACAATTATAATCCTAAAAATATAGTCCGACCTCTACAGCTTGCCACATTGCTCACTGGACCTTCGTTATACTGCAACTTTTGAGTTTTCTGATTTGGAGTGAATAAGAAAGATTGTAACCAATATCCTTTTATTTTCAATTATTTTATTTACAAGCATAACGAATATAATTTTATTTTCAACGATCTTCTTTACAATGATAACCAGTATCCGTTCATTTTCAATTATTTTATCTACATTGCTGTTGATAGGAAACAGGAAACTCACGATAAGTTCACCCTAAAACAAGAGTAGAAATATATAAAAACAAGAAATCTATAAAGTCGATTCTACAAGTACAAGAACAATTATAATAATTTCAACAACTTAACAAAATTATAATTTACGTAACGATTTCACCTAATCGGTTAAATTCAGGTTCAACAACATAATATCAGCAACCGTTACAATAGAACAATAAATGACACACTTAAAAATAAAACAAAATGTCATAATATATCTTTCACAAGCTACCAAACAATATCGAGCAAATAAATTAGTCCAAAACACACAAAATAATTACACATATGATCGACGATTTGATTTTATCTTCTCAAGCCTCAAGTGTCTTCTATAGTACTTCTGGGAACTAATATTTATGCATAATTTAAATTATTAATAAAAGAAGAATGGAACAGAATAGTTTTTACACTGATAAAAATGTTTAACGCTTTCCTCAAATAGGTAAGATAACTGTCAGCATGAAACATTACTAATTGAAACCACAAATCTTTGAGATGCCAAGATTACCGTAGTCAAACAAAGACTTCTTAGAATAGTTAATCGCTGAATTTTTTAAAATCCAATAATGAGTGAGAAATTACTAACTTTAGATATATGGAAATATTACCTGCCTTTGTAATAGTATATGAACAGATTTTGTAGAAGCAAATTATTATGTTCAGTCAGTTGTCTCAACTGGCCGCTTTGTATCACGAAAACCCACACTAAAAAAAGCTTGCAGTTATAATAAATCTTATAGCTAATGCATTTGACAAAGACAAGGAAGTCGATGTGATCTTTACTGGTTTTAAGAAAGCATTTGATAGAGTTAATCACAATGTATTACTGGCAAAATAAATCAGTATCACTTCTCACTGAGGTTGATTAGATATATCTACTCGTATCTAACCATTCACAAGGAAATTTTTGCCTTTAAAACATACAAAACTCATCAATATTCTTCATTCTCAGGAGTTCCGCAAGGCTCGAACCTAGGACCATTATTATTCCTTTTGCTTATTAATAGACCCTCTCTGACTATGAGTCTAATAATGGAAATTCGCTATTTGCTGGTGCTCTCAAGATATATACCAAAATTATTTATATCGATGATTCCAGAAAACTTCAGCGAAGCTTAGATAATAGTGATAACTGATGTACTAACAACTTGGAGTCAGCACAAGCTAACTATCATCATTTAGCAGAAGCAAAAAGACTTAATAATTTAATTATACCATTAAAAGATTAGTAGTAAGTAGACTTGCTTAAGCTAAAAAATTTGGTATTACGCTTGATAATAAATTATCGTTCTTATGTTCGCTCAAAGTTAGAATATGCTGCTCCTATTTGAAATCCAGATCAACTGAAAAGCTGCCAACAATTAGAGAAAGTAAAATTAAAATTTCTTAAATTCAGGAACTCGGATCTACCAACCTGTGACAGCTTCAGTGCAATTAATTAACATCTTCAATATTCACACTTTAGAACAAAAACGAAACAAAAACTGCTCTTTTACTTCTTTATAAAACGTATTATGAACACTGGTGTCCTCCTCTGCAAAGAAGCAAGGACCAACATACGAGTGTTGAAGTTACAATATGGAGAATATGTATTCTGTACAATAAAATCTGAAGAATTCACAAAGACTTGGATATAGATGATATGTCTACTAAGGCATTTAGAGATGCCATTGTCAGAATTTTCGTAACATAACGTTGTAAATGTCAATAATATAATGAGTGTCACAGCTTTTTGTGTTGACAATAAATATATAAATAAAATAATTAGTAATGTGACAGTGACAACTTATAGCCTTACTATGAAATATTGTATATACACTTATAAAATAATTGTCGACAGCAGAAGCCAAGGGATACAACAGATTCTATGATTGGTGGATATGATTTTGTGGAGCCAATCATAGTTCAACTCCTAATCGTTCTGCCTTTCGCGCCAGCAACGAAGTTTTATAAAATCATCTTAAGTCCCTGTTCGGGCGCCAAATGTAACTGAGGTGGGACTTTGTATATAGAGAAAAGAGAAGTAAAGGCTGATGAGGAAATAGCTTTTCATTCAACTGCTTTTGTTAACGAGTGAAAAAGGCAAATTTTCGATTTTTCAAACCTTATTTGTTTTCAAGCCTAGCGAAGCGTAATAAAAAAACTCATGCGATAGTTGCGCCAGAAGTTAGTGGGCAGGTGTATCAGCCTATAAAGTTTTCGGTTGCAATCAATATTAGTACTAGTAGTATGACATTGTGTCCAATCAGAAAACAAAATGTGATACATGTCCATTGAATTAAGTGATTCTACCAGACCGCCCCCAAAAGGGATGTCAGTCGCCAAATTCAGGAGCACATCCCAATTTAATATTCTTTACGGTGAAACATCGATTTAAATCCTGCAAAACTTTACTGACAATTCTCAATTTTAATTTTACGACTCCCAAAGTGAAAATATCTGATTCGATTCCCTGGAGCATAGAGTAGGGGTGGAAGCCTACATTATTTCAGTTCAACTGCAGACCAAATTCTATCTATGCTTCTGTCAGGGACGAGTACAAACACAAAAGTTTACTTACGTTTAGAGTCACTCTCCGCTTGGAGTCTCCCACCCATACTGTATAGAGATCTGATAGTCTGTACGTGGTTAGTCTTTGACCATGTCTGTCCCATCAACAGAAAAGGTGTATACCATGATTTTTAGGCGTTGCAAATAACAGTAAAATTTCATGAGTGCAAATAGTACAATATTTCATGGTTAGGTTTAGAACTTTTTTCGTGCCCCTCGTATTTATGTAAGTAAATGGATATGAAATTAGTTCCTTTAAGATTTTTAAATTGTAAAATTTATAGAGACACTGTTTAGTCTGTGCATATATTACATAACAACAACACCCTCGAGCGCAGCCATGCAGTCGAACTCACTTTCAGATTGATAAACTGATGTCATCTTCCAACAGTGCTTGACCTACAACAGCCTACAATATTTCTCGATTAAAAACCAATAAAGAACCAAGAAAACAAATTATTTTAATATTTAGATGTGGAAGAAGATAATTAACAAGGAAGAGAAAACAGAAAATTGAAATATACTTACATCAATTGAAGCACTTACATCGCTGCAAGTTTGCATCAAAGATTTTTGAGCAACCAGGATGTTATTCAGTATTACTGGAAGGTTGAACACCTAAGGATGTTTAGGTGTTATTCATATTTTCTTTTTAAGTTTTCCCTGTATTATTCAAGTGAGAATGCAGGTAGCAAAAGCAAGTTCAAGCAGCATCTGCGATCTGGTCGCAGATTCGGATCAATACTGAAAAGGCACGAAGATTTGAGTCTTAATGCCTGCTATCTGGATTAAGTTTTTTTCCAGAATTTTTATCAATCGTACCAGGCAATTTTGGGGATGTTACCTAGACAATGGTCGTGGCCACTACTTTACCAGGCAGAATGATCACCAAGAGACCTTCTAACCATTCTAACTAGTGAAAGACTTATGCGTTAGACGCCGGTCAACGCCCAAAAATATAAGGTGGCGCCGAGCTGATCAACATGTTTTAAATTTAAAATGAATTATCTATTTTGATGTAACCATTATTGTTTTATTGAAAGGAAGAGATAATGTCATTTAAGTGATTTAGAATTTATTGTTTTACCATGCCGCACCTCATCCCTTCTTTTTCTTCCTCTTTACTAGGAAATAACATCTGAAGAATCAGTACATTCGGAAAGTGGAGTTGTTGAGAACGTGCCGTTATCAGAGAGTGAACCTGATCAAGACGGTCAAGAGTAACACGACAGTGTAAATCAACGCTACACTTCAGTCGCAAATTTTGTTTCGTAATGAAAAGAGAAAGCGCTGGTGGAATACTACACGGAATACGGGTACATTGCAACTGAGCCAGTTAAAATGGTGTCATATGTTCTTTCTATTGCAGCATTAAACGTTACGTTATCAACGGTTGATCCGTTACGAATTTAACACGTCACTGGGCTCGGTGCTGCCAGAGAAAAGGGAAGAAGGACTTTATTCCCTTCTCTCTGGTGTTACTTTGTATAAATTTTAAAATAATAAGTCCCGTAGGTATCAAGTCCTATAATCAAGTTCTTAGGAAGGGAGAAGAGAAATGTAAAAAGACTGCTAGCTTATTTATTTTGCCTGATTTAAACAAGGGTGTGGTTCGGCTATCAATAAAATAGTACGCTGCATCCTTAGAAGCCCCATGGAACATACCTGATCGAAACTTTATGTCACTGACTCTAAGGGCACAAGCCGTCATGTTTTAACATTTTGCTACACGAGTAGGATAATAAATGAAGAAGATAGCAGTCAGTGTTTCTATTCAATATGTGGAACTAAAGAAGAAACTTTGGATGATCTCAGTCAGAATAACTGGTATCAGCGGAACTCGAAAATGAACCATGTTGCTTTGTTACCTGCATCTATATAAAGATAATAGAGGAAAAATCATAAAGTCGGAAAATCCACTTGTACACATCCTTAAGCGTTTGTCCATATTAAAACTGGAATACTCACCTGTAAAGAAAGAGAAGAATCAATATTAGAAAACAATTACAAAATCTAATAAAAAAAATAATAATTCAGATATAATACTAACACAAAAGTAATTCTATTGGACTGTAAAATCGGTTTCTTAAAATTGAGAAAAAAGTTCTTATCTGTGTACCGAGAAACAATTTTCTTAGAAATGAGATAACAGCATTCTCATTTAATGGAAAATGAGAACATGTATTTTTTTCTAAATGAGATTACGGTTCCTATTTCCAAAACGGTATATTATCATTTTAAATTAAATGAGAATGTTGATATCAAATTTCTAAGAAAATTGTTTCTCGGTACACAGATAAGAACTTTTTTCTCAATTTTAAGAAACCGTCGCAACAAGAAAAGAATATGATTACATTTGATAGGCAAACTACTATTTTTCTATTATCGGCGTTCATCAATCGGCGTTCTTGATTCCTTGTTTAACGTACACTGACTGTATGAATATGAAAGTCTTGCCTGTCTCACCACCCTTCTTCCATAGACGAGGAACTTATTATTATTATTATTTTGAGCTGCCTAGCGTCTCTAAATGTCCATATGTTCATTTCCTCTGACTATGGTTACCTGTCTTTTTATTTTTCGGTTTTCTATTTCCCTTAAGTTAGTTTTGTGAACTATAATTTTAATTTTGATGATATTGTTTACTGTAGTTTCTGAACGACTTAGATGATCGATTTTTTGTACAAAATTGTTTATAATTACGTATTGTTGTCAATAAATGGAAAGTTGTGCCCGCTTTCTTTTATTTAAAGTAATCCCTCCTTTATACATTTACATCTGCAAAGAAGTTTCTACAAAATTGATGGGTTCTTCGTGCTAAATTAGCAAAATACTGATTAGGCCATTAAAGTGTTCCATGAAAGCTAGAGTTTCCTTATAACTTTACTTGGATCACATTTAAGTTCTAACACACGTAGACGATAGTATCTTTGTCCATTTTTTTCATAAAAGAAGAATTCGTGCATGTGTTGAAATTTAAGGAAGTCCGGTAGAAATTTTATTTTAGCAGAAGAATTTTGGTTTCCAGTTTATGAAGATTGCATATAATTTATTTTGAGATAGCAACCAGATGAAATATACACTGTCCTATAATTTCGAGAACATTGTTTTCATCTTTAGAACTAGTATAGAAAGACCATATAAAGCTAATATATTAACTAATTAGTAGCATTTGTAATTAACCTTGAGAATCGTTTCAATGATTGGTTAAGCGCTGTTTACATTGTTTATAAACCACCCTGACCAATCAGACAAACCATTCAAAAACTCAATACTTTCTTATTAGCTAACAAGTAACGCTATTTCAAGTGGTCACTCAGATCTAGAAGCTAATTAAAATCAGCATACAAAACGGATTTTGTGTGTAAAATATTAGGTACCCCTGCCCAGTGGTTGAAGAAAAAATGGCGGGAAAAATTAGTAATAGCAATGTTTGTGGTAGGCCACTTATGAATATCTGGCTTTTACTTTGCACTCAATATCGCGCACTACGGTGATATTACTGATATCCGCACAACGTTATACCTATATCCATCCAGATGCAGACACCGATATATGGTTAAAATTGACTACACTGTGTCAGACTATATGCCCCCTGAATAACTTCACACACAGTATTCGTGTGCCATTCTACGGCTTCTACCCAATTCTACAATTGCACCAGTGTGGGTCTCTAGAGCATATGAGTATAGCGATGTGCGGCTATCAGTGCCATTTGGTTACCTAATACAATAGCCTCAACCACTGAGCGGTGGCCACTTAATCTTTTACACACAAACTGAGTTTTGTATGCTGATTTGAAAGATATATATATATTTTTAGATCTGAGAGTTCACTTGAAATAATGTTACTTGTAAGCTAAACATGAATTAGCGTAATTAATAAGCATCTTTTGTTTTCGTAAAATATGAAAATATGTTAGTAGAAAAACATCATAATGTGAAATACTTTTTTAATATTTTATAATTATGATTAGAGCAAGCCAGAGGACGCTAGTACGTTTACAAAGAAGTTATACGAAAAGACAGACAAAGTAGTGTGTGTTATGGATCGGAAATGTTTCTACCTTTAAAATAATATCTCAGAATGTCAACACCCACAACAACTAAAATGTAGTCATACAACCGTAAGCAGTTATAACAAATACGTAATCAAAACAGTACACAGTTTGTAGGAATCCCACGGCTAAAAGTTAAAAGTACAATTTTTGAGTAAATAATTTTAGAGAAACTTAAATGAATTTATTTTTAAAATTTAAAAAAAAATGCATTTTTTTGTTCATTCTTTGAAGAAATGCTACTGTGCGAATATTTTGTGTACGTATGGGTTGGTGGATGAATTTGGCTACATACACATATCCTATGCGTTTGGTTTATTAATACGTAAATATAAGCGGCCGGCCACTGATTTTCCAATACTGAATTATAAAACTTAACCCCAAACTCATTTATTATCCATGTTTTTTTTTTGTTTTTTTATAATTCTGGGAACCGGATTTTATTGATTTTAAGTTTTGAAATATGTTATTTTCCCCACATCCATTTTTATTAATGATGTTCATTTAATTTCGGTAGTTACGGATCAATTTTTTTTTCTGTTGCAAACAAACGTCATATGGCCTGCTTACTATAAATGGTAATTATGCTATTTGTGTTCCGCGATGATGATGCCATTTCCCCCTCCCCCAATTCCCCATGATACTTTCCAAATCGGTATGTTTATCGCTCGTTTCCATCCCCTCTGGCGACAAAATAATATGAATGTACTAGGTAGGATATGGCTTATGGGTAACGCTAGTGATGAAATGTGTAAATCTGTCATTTGTATTGAATACTAAGAGGAAAACCCTTTTTTTCTCGATCTTCTGAATCTTTTTGTACCAATTTAGGTAACTGTTCCGATTCCAGTTTCAATTCTTTGATTCTTGTTAAACAGTTCCGTTCATTCATAATACGAATCGTTTCTATTTTATTAATTAAAATTGTGTACTATTAGAAAATTTAGGGTCAATGAAAATACCTTGGATTGCAGCTGCGTGTTAATAGATGCGATTATAGGATACCAAGCACCCGTGATCCAATGGTTAACACATGGGCACATGGGTTTAAACCCGGCTGGAAGCTGTCCTGACTGAGGGTTTCCGTAGTTTTCCTCAGTTTCACAGGACTAATGCTGGATGCTTCAAGTAAAGCTCTGGCCGCTATCTTCCTCATCCCTGGTCTTGGAAGAATGATTACCCAAAAGCGTCATCACTCAGACACATGGAGGGTTTTGGCCAAAGCTGCTTGTTTGGATCATAAAGAAAAAGAAAGGGGAGTCTCAGCGAAGAATATATTTACTTCTGCTGTTTTACTATACGTGCAAACACAACTTTAGTGGTCTCAAACCCCCAAAATACATCAGTTGTCAATGTTGCCATCCTATTGAAAAATTCAATTTCTTCAAAAGCGTTTCATAGCATTCAACATTAGTTTCAAGAACAAAGATGTTTTGATGCCCGAATTTTCTTTTCTCGTAGCACAGCTATACAATTTCAAGACATATTCTTGGGACGGAAATAACCTTTTCAGAATTCTAAATCCATCATCATTAATTTCACGAAAACATACTGACAGAAGAAAACTGGACAAAGAGTATTTTGTCTTTGTATATTGGGACATTTTAAAGACATTGACCAATCATCACTTTGGCCCTGTTCTAAAAATGTTGCCAGAGAGAGTCAAATTAAAAAAAAAAGTATATACAAAGCCCATTTATAAGTAACTATATTTCGCCGCGATGTTACTAGAAATCTTGCAAGACTTCTCATCAAACATGAAAACGAAATCGTTTATTTAAAAGCTTATAAGATTTGTGCAGGTGTATTAATAGTATATTGCGAAAATTTAGGTTTATTTCAATAGTATAAAGGATTCTGGCAACCTTGTTGGTCGGGAATAGGGTTACCAGGTCTTACGTATTTTTCCAGTAAGATTTTCGTTTCTTTTACGTTCCCTTTAAGCCTTACCACTTTTCTCTCCCGCACAATACTTTCTTCACTTGAAGAAGAAAGTATCGTGCAGCGGAAAAAGAAGGTACGGTAACACTTAAGGGAACCCAAGAGAAACGAAAATCATACGCGGAAATTTTAAGGCCTGATAACCCTAGTCGGGAATGACACTGATAGTTTCGTACATCCCATTATGTCATTTTTTAACAAAAGAAAGCAAAGTTGAAAATGTTCGAAAAAAAGTAACAACTTGTCTACACCTGGCAATTCTGGGAAAACAACAAATCAATTATCCTTTTTACCAGTTTTATGTAATGAACAACTGACAAGTAGAACTCGCATATTAAATTCTAGAGTTTCTGGGTGTAGTTAAATTGTTAACATTTCCGGAGATTTTTTTATTTCGTCCTTTTTCGTAGAAAGTAAGCCGCGGTGGCTAAATGTTATAGCGCTCAGCTCTGTGCTAGGGGGCGTCAATTCGATCCCTGATCATGCCATGTAAGTTTTGTGGTGAACAAACCTCGTGTGTGAGGAGTTTCTCTGGGTTCTTTTGTTTTCTCTCACTTTCTTCATTCCTCAAATGAATTAGGGTATTTCCAGATATTCTCCTAAGTAAAGATGGGTCGAAATTAGCACGAATGAAACGGTTTTCCACCAGGAAACAATAATCCGTTTGTGCCAAGTCGATATCTGAAGTAGAGTCCATATGCCGAATGATTTTTTAAAAAATGCGTGGTCGCATAACAAGCAGGGGTATTAAAGATATGCCTATAATCTTTGTGTGTTCGAATTCGTCTCATCACTCCAACAATATGTGATGAAAGATTTGGATTCTTAGTTTCTGAGTAAATGACCTAGACAAGGGCCCATTGCATTTAAAGTTAGTAACCATGGCAACTTAAAGGGTAGTATGATTACTTGGTGTCGTTGAATTCGTCTGATTAACCCGAACAACGCTGCATATAGGCCGTGGATGTATTGGTTTGTTTATCTCCGACAAAATACACAAATATACCTCCCCATTGTAATTAATGCGGAATTTAACGATGCTTACTATGTAAACAATAAGTAATACTCCTGTGATTTTGGCGTTGTTCTATTTCCATATGAATTTCGAATTGTAATGTATAAGTGATGAACATCTTGAGTTGCTCTAATTCTCGACATTGTTACACTTAGGTGCGTATCCAGAATTTGGTTTTGGAAGGGATCCGTTGGCCTTCGGGGGGATCCAAGGTGTATCTCGGCACGAAATGTATATTAAATACGCTTAAAGTTACATTTACTCTGCCTAAAACTGAATTGGGAGGTCCGGGCCCCTGGACTCATCATCAAAATACGCCCTTGATTACACTTAATTAATATATCAGTAATTACAATAAAAAGAAGTGATGGTAATATATCCCATTTGTTTGGAAACACTTTTAGAGAAATTATTTCTATATCTCTTACGGACAATAGATGACAGGGCTATAGTTTGACATGGACAAGTGTTATTAATTCAATAAATATCACATCAAAGAACTTAATCCTATTTCCAGTAATTTAGATAATATTGAATACATTTTAAAATCCAGATAAATAATGGAATGGAATTATAATTAAAGCCAGAACCTGTAACTTCATGTTTCTTCTACTGTAGAAAGTGTAGGCATATTAGATAAAAGAACTAAGCCAGAATTCCTTCCCTAGGGTTTCAGGATTTACTTCAGCGTTTCGAAATTGAATATGTGTAATTATAAATGTAACAAAAATATTTACCAGGCCATCATTATCAGTTCTTGAAACCATGAATCTTATTACCTTTTTAAATTAAAATAAGTACAGAATGTCCATCAGTATACCCGGTCGGATAACTGTAGTCCATAAAAAAAAATATTTCCATTCGAGTAGAGTGGAGCTCCTTGCTAGTACATCAAAATAAATATTTAAAAAATGTCCGTGCGGTTGGCGATACTCAGCACAATCGTCCATTGCGTCAAAACATTAGAAATGGCAACCATGTAAGAAAGGAAATATGCAAGCTGTGTTTGTGGTAAACAAAATCTTTTGTTAAGTGTTCAGTGATGTTATTCGAAAGCGTTCAGAGAAGGTTCCCTCCTACTAAACAATTCATCCTTGGCCATGCGTTTCTGCTACAATAGTGGAAAGGATACACTCTCATAGAATCCTAGAAAATCTATCCAGTAAGACGTAGTAAACACAAATTGCCACGTACATTCAAATGTAATTTTCCTGTTGGATGGATTACCACCTCACGTACGGATTAGTAACAGAGAACGTCTTAATGTGAAATTCCTAAGTAGGTGTATTGGCTGTTACACTCCTATATTATGGCCACACCTTACCCCAGATCTTAACTCTTCTTGATGGTTACATCAAGAACGCTGTCTGCAGTACGAAAGTTACAGACATAGTGGAACTGAAGAGTAGAATCGAGGATTCTGTGGCACAAATTCCGGTGGAATTCGTTAATAAGCTTAAAATTGTGAAGGGAACCCAGAGTGAGGAGTTATAAATTTGTTATTAATAAGGAGAACAAAATACACTGAAAATTACGCGAGTCAATGATTCTAATGGCATGCATTCTCTTTCTAGAATTCGTATTTTTTTTTCTGTAAATATATTTTGGTCAATTATATGGTGAGTAGTTTATGGATACCCTGCACTTCTCAATTTCAAAGAACCGCATTCAACGTCAACTTCAGAGCTGTTAACAAAGTTTAAACAAAAAATACTGCTAAAGAGAAAAAGTGAGGACGAATATGAAGGAGGTAGACCGAGAGTGTACACCATCCGTTCATGTGTGAGTGAGTATGAGAAAGAGAGAGAGAGAGAGAGAGAGAGAGAGAGAGAAAGAGAACGAGAAAGAAATATAACCAAGAAAGTTACATTGTTTCCAAGAACTAGTTGAATTCAAACTCAGAATTTACCTACATTAAACAGAATTCATGCATTATTTCCAAGAAACGATTCGGTAGGGATAAATTCATCGCTGCAAAAAGGGGGAAAGGTCTTTTAAACTAGATATGAATTTTCTCAAAGCACACAAACTAATACTCGTCAAAGCTGTAGCAACCGTTACGTTAGGAACATTCATAAACCACCACATAAACATAAACACACACACTCTATATATATATATATATATACTGTTACAAACTTGTATAGAAACACGAACTTGTCCGATTGAATCAAACATTTAAAAATTAATTTTTGGTGCAGACTCTTTGAATCACGCAATCTTTTGGTTTTTACGTAAAAAAGAAAACGAAAGGCCAAACAACCGAAATAACTGTAGAACCAAGACAAGAGAATTGTCTTATTGATGAAGAATGTTATATTTTTTTAAAAAAATCGAATTAAACCAAAGTTGATGTAAGGATTTTTTTATTTTTAACCCTTATTCTGAACGATATCCTCTTGTGATCAACTCTACCCCCACGTATCAGTCGCCAAGTTATTCTTATAATCTCCTCTCGTTCTTCGAATTCTTCGAACTTCCAAGAACAATTCACTTCTTTCCTGTCTTACAGAAAGATATTGTTCATATGGATTCGTTTAATTCCACAGTACAAGGTTAGTGATTGCTTTTTTTTTTTTTTCACGATTTTTCACTGCAAAACAACCGTTGTCAAGAAACGGTGTGGTTAGTCATTGGACAGCAAACTGCAACCGGGTTGTCAAAATATGACTCGTTCTCTCTATTTCTCTTTTCCTGGAAGCAAGGTAGCAAACTTCTGTGGTAAAATTATTCATTAAAATTGTAGTGATTTTTCTCAAACAGAAAATGTATCTTCTAGCTGCAGATAAAACTGGTGATGCAATTAGAACTCAAAACTTTAAATTTAACCTTGAATTTGTAGGAGCAGCATTATAATTACGTACAACGAAAAAAATACATTTAAAAAATACGGAGATAGTGGTACCATCTAGTTTTAGAGATTTTCACTTTACATTAGCCTTAAAGGATGTTAGGATAAACCTGTACCAATCGAAATAACGAGATTCGGGATCTCTCGTGTACAAGCCGAGCACGACTTCAAAAGATCAGTTATGAAACACTTCCAAACACTTTCTTGTACTATTACATACACGTTAGAGTGAATCACTCAGCGACTTTGATACCCTTTGAAAGAACTAAAAATGTTGGTGAAGTCAGGGATACAATACATGACAGTCTACGGATGTAACCAGCGAAATTGCAGAAAATTTGTCACTTTTCTCGTTATATATTGAAGTGTACTCTTCAAAACTATACTCCTGATTTCGAAAGAATGTACGTACCTTTATAGTCCCTAGATGCGTCCACGAGCCATTGCTGTGAAAATGGGGGATCCTTGTTATGGATACATAGTTAGTTTTTTAGTCATCCATATAATACATTATTCATTCTCACTCACTCACTGATCATCAAAATTCCCAGGAAAAATTATTGGAGATAGAAACACCAAATTTTGTAAGAAGGTGTATGATCAAGAGTAGGCAGGTAAAGGAAATAATCCGACATTTTGAAAAATTCGCCATCTTGGATCCAAAATGGCCGCCAAACCCTTGTAGTATAGAATACACAACCCAGACGGCTGGGGCTACTGTAATTAAATTTGGTACAAAGGTACAACATTACTACTAGGATACGAAAATATAAACTGTCTTCAAAGACGTCATCTTGGATCCAAAATGGCGGACTCCAAAAATCCATTTTCCACACCTTTTCAGGTAGAGAAACGAAATTTGGTATGAAGGTACATGTTCACTAGTAGTTTAGAAAAATATTACAAAATGTTGAACAAATCGCCATCTTGGA
>JAGDQP010003357.1:20157-34415 GCA_022664845.1 Lepisma saccharinum
TATATATATATATATATATATATATATATATATATATATATATATATCTTCCTTTATTCTTTTTTAAGTCATACAGTCATTGTTGTTTGTCGCCAGCTCTAGAACTTTCCTAACAAACCTCCCCCCACGAGCACCACACTTCACTTTTAAAGATTAACAGTTAACACATTCGGAAATTTCACTTATAGGATTCCCTCGACATCGTTCTGAGTACAGATGATATCTTGTCCAATAAAACCGCTATAAATTTGCACCGACAATTCCGAAATGTTGGTTCAAACTTGAATTTGACGAGCATTATAATTTAGTGGCAGTACCGAAGACCCGCCATATTCATACCCGACAAAAACGAGCCACCGTTCCTTAACAATATGTTGGAGCCAACCTGCAAGACAGTTTGTTTCTCTGCTTAAATGTATTCTGTGACAACCTAAGTTGTAAGTATATTTTGTTAAGTTAATTATTTAATATTTTAGTGTAATAATTCCTAGAGCCTATGCAGTAAAGTGCACATTCTTCTGCTTTGGTGTTTTTAATATCTTTGGTTTTGAATCGAGCTATCCAGAGAATTGATATTTTATTTTGCTTTTTGTTTTTTCAGTACATAAAGTTTATAACGAGATTGTTGGAGTTTACGATTATTGCAGAACCACATTATGAAGAAAATACATTTGTAATTCGAAGTCAAGATGCGTATTGTATAGGAGGAAAGTTCATTAATTCTACATAAGGATTGATAGCGGCTGGAATCATACGACAAGTATTTATGTTCTGATGTATTTTATTAGCTTGTCTTTTTGCAGAGAGCTAACTCATTGGTTTATGGACCTACGTACATTATCCTTGATTCAGGTATGAGCAATTTATCATATGAGAAATACTTGTAAATTGCTTGCATGTCCCATAGCACATATTAAACAATTGGGGTCCTTTTCTCTACTACTAAAATATTCATAATATCAATACATTCATACCTGGGCTTTACTTTAGCCTATTATCTGAGTATATCAAACAACAAATTTTACTCATGATAATGATATCATGGGACGTAAATGTCTCGATTTTTAAATATTACTTAAAACTAATTAATATTTAATATTAACTACATATTCTAGTATTATTAGTTATTGGTGTTTATCCTACCACCTATTGAATAAAAATAAAGTTTCTTCACTAACATTGAGACTTTGTTCATCTCATCTCTGTTAATTATTAAAATCGTGGACAATTAATCCTCCAATACTAAAAGGAAATAAGTAAAGAAAGCTTTCAGAAAAGCAAAAAATAATAGTTTCAACTTAAATTGTATTCTATAAATTAAAATATTACTTTTTTGGTTCTTTTATGAGTCTAACGAAGATATTTTGTCACAATTTTAGATATTCGAAAAGTCAAAATTTGGTGATTTTATGGAGAAATTTCAAAATGTGACTTAATTCCTTTTAACATTGGAGAATTCAATTCTTACTGTAGCTACTGTATATGTACTTTGAAAAGGTTTTGAACTTATTGCTGTATCGTATATAAATATCTTATATAAGAAGACAAAATTAACCCTTCTTCAGTAAACCTTATGATAAGATCCTTATTTGGAATTAGAAAAGATAGTTTCTTTGAGATATCTAATTACCAAAGGCGTTAATCTCTTGGTAAGGAGGCAAGGATCAAAACTTTCAGGCCAGACATAGTCTACAGACAGCGTCTCGTCAAATGAGGTACACAACATCCAAAGTTCTACTAGATTGGTTCAACGGCGTATAATGGATTTCTAAAGCAAACAGAGTTTACTTCTTTTTTTTAAAAAAAAAGAAAAAAGATTATTTCTCGTTTAGATCAGCGGCTAAGGCTCGCCTTATAATCTGGGATTCGATTCTCTGTGCGGTTTCAAATGGTTCAGAATCTACTTGAAATTCAGTCCCGTTAGCACGTTAAAATTGTTAGTCTATAAAAGGCAATGTCAAACCACCATCGATTCAAGCCTTTATGGTAACAAACAGGCAAATTACTAATTTATTTTCTCCTCATTATCGTAATTATTTTTCTTCTGCCGAAAGTGGCAGGTACTTAAAGATACATATAAATCCTCTCCTCGTCCTTTCCTTTTTTTGTGCTAGCGTACAATTTATCTTCCTTATTGCTCTCAAGGAGCTATATTCATTATCTTCCTCTTTTCCCCTTGCCCATACCTTCAATTGGATCCTTTAGTAGACTACCCGGGACGGGCGTAAGCCATAGTGCTGTTACCGCCCATAAAATCCATTTTATCTTTAGTAGACTACACTTCATATCCTCTCTCGTATTGTCTCACAGTTTACACTTATCCTCCATATGCTCACATACTTGTTCAGATGTCGTATTCTCATTTGTATTATCTCACACTCATATCTCATATCCTCATACACTTTTTCATTTCTCATACTCATTTCCACACTTCATATTATGACTTGTATTATTTCAAATTTTGCACTCATATCTCAGACATTTATACTTCTTTGTTTCGTTTTGGTCCTGCTCCATAATAATCACTTCATGTCCCATGTCCCTCTTTAACTTTCATGTAACTCCACATTTTTCCCCACTTTTTGGATACGTTAGCTGAGGTTAGGTTAGAGTGCTTTATGCTTGAGGAAGTTTATATTACAAGAGCCTGTAAGTGCTTACAATAGAGCAGCTCATGTTTATTTTACTAATAATAACTTCAAAAACAAACAAAATTGTAATTTATAATCTTTATTTACACAAATTTCTTTTATGAACAGATTTCATACACTGTGAATAAATTTTGAAGAAAACTGTTATCAATAATCATAATAATTCGGACCATAGATTTTTCGTGTAACAAGCACACTTCTTAACCAGTTTAAAGTTAGCATCTTAGATAAATGAGTTGAATGTGGCATATTGGTACAAAAATGGTTGAATAGATAATTGTAATAGTATCACTCAAATAACTTCTTCAACTGTAAATCAAAATAACAAAATACTATATTAACCAGATAACATTTTCACAAAAAATAAGTAGTTGGTTTTCTTCTGCTTGATTTTCGGAAACTAATCTGAGAAGAATAGCAAAGAAAACAAAAGTTTTAGCAATCCAAGAAATTGGCCGCCATGAGCAGCTCAAGCGCCACCTCTTGAGCAACGGAGAATTCAGGAATTTCAGTGACACTGTTGGTGTATCTAGCCTTGTAGCAAAAATATGCGCAGACTTTCTCCAGCACATGTGAAGGGATGTCGTGGAAATTGATCTCATTGCTTTCATTTTCGGTGAAATTTCCTGGACCGCTCAACATTGCTTTGATGGTTCCTGAAGCCAATGAAAACTCCTTCTTGATAATAAATTCATGCTCGTCAGAGGAGATCAACTTTATGTATTTGGAATCTGGTCCCTCACAGCCACCATACTTTTGGATGTCTGACATATCCACGTCTCCAGCAGACATTTTTATTTGGAAAAGTTTTTCCTTCTTTACAAGAGGAAGAATATATATATTTATTTTTAGGTAGAGGTTTAATTCGAACCTTTTAATAATATTTTACTCTGCACAAGCTCTCGTGCTATATGTCAGTAAATGCGGCGTGATGATATTTGAAGTTACCTGTTGCTATGCGATATTTCGCTTACAGTACACGAAAGAAAATACATAGCATTGTTAGGCTATATATATACACATACATGTAATTTATATTAGAACTTTAGATTTCAAAATGCTCTAAAAATGTTATTGAATTTATTGTTGTACAATTGTTGGTTCACTTGCATTGATTCAGAGAAAAAAACATCTTGATGAAAGGTAAAGGCCCCCATTTTGTGATTCATCAACAGATGTAAGGTCTGATGTCTTCATTAATAGGATCCCTCTATGCTTGGTAATATCTGTCAGCCATTTTGGAGGTATGAGTTGACAAGGAACAGTACTTTGAAATGGGAAAACTTGTGACTTTAAGGCAGTGTCGGATCTAGGGTGGGGGGAAAAGTGGGCAAGTGGGCGTCACGTTCAGGGGGCGGTAAACACCTAAAATAAAAACGCTTTCCTTTTATTTGTTTATTGAATACTTTTCTGCTACCTGTCTTGACTGACTCATTAATGAAATAGCTTTGAACATTTAATAACAAGGCTGAATGAGTTATCCCGAAGTTTAGTAAAGAAGGCATACATTAGTAAATTTCTTAAGTGTGTAATTTCTCAACTAGTTCTTTTTTTTTTTTTTTTTAGATTTTTCAGACTCTTGATGTTATTATTACAATAATGATTACTAAAAACGTTTATCGGGGGCCGAGTATATAGAGAGAGCTGAACAACGAGTCAAAAAAAGCGAAAGGGCGCAGAAGTTGGTGGAAAGGGCGTCAAAATTTAACTTTGTGCCCCATAGGAAAATTTCTAGATCCGTCACTGCCTTAAGGTCAAGAGTACAACCACGTAAATACTGCTCATTTTTTCTTCATATCCTTACTTGTATACTATAAAATTTAGAAACGTTGTTGCTCTTATATTTAGACCAAGGATCACCACAGACCCCAGACATTGATGAAGTCAGATTTATCACCAACAAACTTATTTTTGAAGCTAATGAGGTACGATATTAAATTGCGTAGTTGTTTCACAAGTCCGGAAATACGCTGTTCTTTTTTAATCAGTTCAAGAAATGAAAATCTAATGCATACTAATGAGTACACTGGACACTAACTACCACAACAAACAATTTTTTACAGTGTAATGTGTATGGCCAAAGCCTCCTATGCTTTCTGCCTCCTATGCCTGTGTTTATCTGCAGCCAAAAAAAATTGCATGCATTAAATCACGACCGTATTGGAAATGTAAATTAACAAGTAGGTGACTTTAGCACAGGGAGGGAGTGAATTTTGTCAGTTCACAAAAGCACAGGGTGTGAGTGACTTGTCAGTAAACATCAGCACAGGTAGTGTGAGAATGCTGTCAGTACCTCACAGTACAGGGAATGAGTAGTTTTATGAGCACACCACAGCATAGAAACTGAGTCAATACACCACAGCACAGGAAGTGAGTACTCTTTGTCAGTAATGTCTCGATTGCAACGGATTATGTTGTGATAATCATTTCTAAGATAGTCATGTGATATATTTGGTCTTTCCATCAGTATTAACTAAGAAATAGGTTTAGCATTACCACTAAACCGTTTCGCTCGTTAATACTGGCTCGGCATTGCATGTCCGTGAACCCTGTATAAAACGTTGAAAGTGAAAAAAAAAGCAAAATAAAGCATTTTTTCATAAGTAGTAACAAAAGAAAAGAAAGAAAAAATAGCCCGGACAGAAATTGAAGCCCGGCCACCCGACCAACAGTCCGACGCTCTACCTCCTAGACTAGAGGGACCTACCAACAAACGTTTTGGAAAGTGTCTTTATCGTCCCGTCAGGTAGTTCAGAACATACCTCATAGATGGCATAGCGGTATGGTGACGTTACTTCGCGATGCATCAAGTTAGGCAAATCTATTCTGTAATGATTATACTACTACACCGGGACATTAATTATCCTGCTTAAAAAAAAAAAAAAGCTGGGAAATATTGTTCAGAATGACAGATGTAGGCAGAGTTTTGAACGTTGCGTTCTCTCAAAGTTCGAATCCAAAATCTACAAAACTTGAAGCATTCTTTTATGTCACCTGCCTGGCAATGTTCAACCAGATTTCAACAGTCTGTTTATGTGTGTGTGAGTGCGCTCGTGCGGTTTATAGATGTCTGTTATTGGGGGAAATGTAAAACAGAATTCTGCTTATTCTGTTGATAGAATGTTGCGAAGAATCTCTAAGGAGATAAAAAATTGTATATGGTTGGCGGTCGCTTCGAACGAAAAGACAGTTCTCTGGTGTATTCAGCTACAAACTTCGTCTACAGCAAAAATAGTTTCAACTCTCTAAATTGAAGAAGTTCTTGCAAGGCGTTGCTGTAGAGTGAATTATGAATGACAAAACAATAAATATTACAGTATATGTAAATCTGACAATAACATGTGTTATTGTTTGTTATTAGTACAACAATGAAAATTATTCAGAATAAAAACATAATTATTTCCAAACGTTACTTTTATGGTACTTGGCATAACTTGCAGGGTCCAAATTGTCACATGCTAGGCTTTTTTTGTTTATTGAGTGCAGGTTCAATAAGCCGAGATCTTATTATTATTGTAAGTTTTACGTAGCTAATGTAAAGTATTTTGGTGCCCAGGGATTCCGCCAGAATTCTCAGTTTGAGGGGGGGTATAAAGTCAAAATTCGGAGGGTGTAAGTGGAGTTTTGTACGGTTTCGATCGTTTTTCTCAGCGTAAACATTTTAAAGTTGAAAGGTATCGATAATTTGAGGGTGACCCTCAAAGGGTTTGTTGTGGAATCGCTGTTGGCCCTTTCAAAAACATTATCGTGTTTTAACCTTATTCCATAATTCAATATTTTTTTTTTTTGCACAATCTTCCAGGTGACATTTTAGGTATTCAAAATGTTTTGCTCAGTAGATGTCAGCACGGACAATTGGTTATACGAAACTAGAAGGAAGACTAGATCAAACTAGAATATACATTTCGGGACATGTAATTAAGTTCGTAACTCAGTTCCAATTAGAGAAGATTATATGATATTATCACATGTAATGCGTTAAATGCGAAGACTGTCTCAAATGACTTTTCTCGATTAAGACTATTTACACCTAGAAGATAAAAACATCGCTTGAGTTATTTAAGTCTGGTAACTGCTCTCAGCCCATCTCTGTTTCCTATTCTCCTACCTCTTCTAAATCCCCTTCCCGATATAGAGGGTATAGCCCTCTGGAGGGTGCTTGCAGCCACTAGGAATTTACAAAAAAAAAAAAAAAAATTAAGTCTGTTATTTAAGTCCTCTGCAGACGAAATTATTTTATTTTGTAAACTAGGCAAAATTACGGAGATACTTCACTAAAATCTGAATTCCGGGGACTCAAGGTCTTCTAAATACGTCCCTGGCGAGGAGTGTTGCGGTGTGGAATATGACGCTACAACTCAGCAGTGTTGCATTTCAGGATGAGAGTCAAGCAGAGGTGACTTCTGTTGAATTGAATCATAAAAAATACACTTTTTGTACACTTTAACCAATATTCCAGCCCATATTTCGGTACCTTGCACTTAATATGGGCAGTTAATTTTTTAGTGTATTTCTTCTCTATAAGACGTAGATTGTCCAAGCAAAATTTCAGCGTAGGTTTCGATATGATTTCATAGACGGTTTCTTGTCAGTGCTGCCTTCTACCGGTTATGCTGAATTTGTCCAGGCTTATTCTTAGTTTCACCAATCAAATACCTGAATGCTACTTAAACAAAGACCCTGGAATGTTTTACCTATTATCTTCCCTGTCATATTCCAGAAGAACAGTGTTGTCAGTCCTAGTATAATTGTGCTAAATCTAGCATAATTAATTAAAAATGCTTCAGTATAGTGTCTGTGATGTAATGGCAAAATCTGGCACAATCCTTCATTTTAGAACAAAAGCAGATGTTTCCACACATTTTGCATGTTTCGGACAGATTGTATATAGAAGGTATCCAGTAATATATTTACATAAGCTATAACCAATTTCTACACGTACCCCAATGAGTATGCTATAACCTCGAATAAATGTCTGCTTCTCATCGACTCTACGAAGGAGCTTCCTTTTTTTCTCCCTTCACTCTGACTACAGTTTTCTGACGTTTTGTATTATTGTCAAGTATGAGTCTTTACGAGAAAATGCAAAGGTATTTTTTTTTGGGGGGGGGGGGGTTAGGATGCAACAGATTAGAAGAGTTACTCATCATGTCACTCATATTTTATTTTAGTGCGTGTAAAAACCATATTACTTACTCAACAAACCAAACAATACGCAGAGTGCCATGAACTAAATGAGTACTAATATTTATTGTAAACGGTAAGTAGTATTACAATAATAAAAATTACCAAAAACAAATACGAAATATTAAAAAATAAATAAAAAAATCATTTTTTAATTCTGCCATCACTGTCTACAAGTTTTCCTCTCATATCGCTAGTTCCTGATTTGTTTTTACTTTTTTTTTTTTTTTGCCGATCTCTAGGTATCAAGAGGTTGACAATCTCTGCGATAGATAACACATATTTCTTCGTCGTCGCCATATTGAAGGTCGTTCCAAACCACTAGAAAGAATAGCAGTGGAACTAGTCTGGTTCTGGGTTCTGTAGCCGGGAGGGAGGAGTCGTAGTGTGATCGAAGGGATCAACGAGGCAACCTTTCTGAAAGTTCAGCCATTTTTTTTTCTCTTTACCCAGAAGACACATCGAGATATACCGAAAGAATAATTGTCTTATAATATTCATCAATAAGTGTTGTTATTGTGGATGGATATTCGAAACCACTGCTTTCCGGAATAGTGAATTAAGACTTAAAACCTAGGAGTTTAGTTTCTAACGAAACCACTCTTTTCGAAATAAGCTTAATTACTCCGTAAGTTAGTTTTATCTTAGTGTGTGTGTATATTCTGTCGTGGCTCTCTAACACTCAAGGATTATCTTTTCCAGGTATGTAAGTGTATATTAATAGGTTACAATGGAACCCAATTTAGTAGTTGCTTATTATGAACAGTTCGTCTGTCAGCAACGAAGTGCGGAGTGCTTCAAGTAATTAACTGTCTGTGTTTTTCGTCTTTCTTATTGCCTTGCTCAATAATCAGTATTGTATTCTAGACACTTTTTATCATATAACAAGGCAGTATCAATTTATACGGAATCAATCTCGAAGCAACAACCAGTTTCAAAATTCAGTTACTACCAAATGACTATCACTGAATATATAAAATGAGTGGAGGACTCTTAGCATACACAAAGGAATCACTTTAGTAATTAACTCAAATGATATCAAACTTAGTAACGTTCATTTAAAAGGTAAGAAAGGCTCAGGCCGGAATAAACGAGAGAGAGAATGTAGCAAGAAAGTCGGCCAGGACCTGGTATGCAGATATTTTCCTGTTGAGACAGAGAAAAAGCTCTGGTAAAACCTCAGTCAGAATTACCGATCGCTGGGATCGAACTCAGGACATACCGAATGTGGAGCCAAGAGCACTGCACTGAACCAACCTTACGAATGTTCTGTCTTAGATAATGTATATTTGCAGAGTTATCAGCATACACTTTATTTCTAACGTTCTCCTACAGCCGGAAGTCGCAGGTAGTCAAATCGAGAGACTTTACGGACAAATAAATGGTCTCCCTGCAATCAATCCACCGTTCACGTATTTGTTCGTCCATATGAAAGGCAAAGGCTGTTGAATGTAAATAGCATTCTGTACGACACGTCTGTTTAGTTTTAGAAATTATAATATCTGCAGTATTAGCAGGTACGCATTTAGAATGGGAGTGATCTCCTTGAAGATGAATGGGGCCTATTGAATATTCCATGGAAATGGTACACCACATACTACCCTATCAGTAAGACTCGTCGTGCCAGCGCAGGGCCTACGGAGGTCCAACTGTTACGCGGTTAGGCGAACGTTGGCCCGACGACGTTCGCTGATAGGTAACTTAGGGGATGTTCCTCTCTTGTGTTTCAAACTCATGTGGATGCTCCTGTTTCTACGATTATGCCTCACTAGATACGTACATGAACATTCGCCTCGTCTGAAGGAGGAAATTATGAAATCAGCCTTGCATCATCATTTTGTAACCGATTAAGCATAATCTCGCAAAAAGAAAAAAAAACATGCGAATGTCGTAGTTTTCCTTACTTGTGGTCGTAGACTGTTGCAGACTTCCTTGTTTATTTATCTTGTATGTTGCATTGGCACTGACTCCTAATTCCGCAGACCTTCTGACAGATTTCTTGGGGATCTTGAACACACTCGCCCTAACCGATAGAACCACTTTCATGCTGGTTCCAGGTCTATCACTATATGGTAAATCTTTAACACTTGCAATTTCTTTCAAATTATGAAACCACCTTTTAATCTCCTACCAATAGGACCATTTATGGCCAAATCCAGTTTCAAATCTGAGGGATGAGACCCTAAGCAAGCATTTTTCAGGAGAAAGAAATGTGAAACAGAGTAAAGAGAGCCTTAACCTAAGTACCATTCCGGAATTTTGTCGGTGAGACTGACAAGGAAAACCCTAGCAAAATCTAATTCACTTAGCCGACAGCTGGACACCAAATTGCGTACTCCCCAGTATCTATTCACATTTGACTATGGACTTGTCCGAGATGGATAATCAAGTTGAGTGATGAGACATATTTTCAGTCATAATGTAGAGATCAGCCTGTTACAGGAATGTCATAAGTGTTACAGTATTGCCAACTCAACATAAAATTGTTTTTAATCAGTTTGTCTCTTCTTATATAGCTTCCAAAATTTGCATCAGTGCTTCACGTAAAAGATAGAGTATGTTTGGCAGTGAGCATCTAGTCCCAATATGAAAAAAATAACCAAGTTCTATTTGAAAAAAAAAATATGTTGAGTTGGCGACACTGTATGACTTACAGTGACAATATATGGATAGACTATACTGTTTATATTACTACTGGAAAGTTTCCCGTTGGTTGCTATAGTCAGCACACCCAAACTTTTTCGTTCTCGTAGCTGCCTTTGTTGCTCTCAACCACTAAAACTTTACGTATAAGCATTAAACCAGATGCTCTTATCAGATGAGATCATTTTCGTCCAACAAGATTGCCCATTTCAGAAAGTTCTCTAGCATGGATTCTGCCAGGATTTTCAGTTGTGGGTGGGGGTGGAGAGCAGGGATATAAAGCCAAAATTTGGAGGGTCGAGTTTTGTAGGGCTTCTACTCGTATAAATTTTTAACGTAGACATTTTCAAGTTGTGTGTGTGTTCTAGAAAAATTGTGTATAATGCTTCGTTATTGGGAGAGGAGTCTGACTTGTACCGAGACTACTAATGTTGTAATGCTATGTGTATTCAAACAAGTAACTAATCTTTTTTTTAAAAAAAACAACAACATACAAATGTTATCTATTACGTAATCTGTTATGGGATAAGTGTGGCAATCTGAACAGTGTACATAAATCATTTGCTGTACTGTTTTTGCTACCATTTTTGTTACTCTTTTCAGAGCCATAAAATGTATACCTGGTGACTCATATATATGTAGAAAACCAGTCATGATGGTAACATATATTATCCTTCCATGAGTGGTCCCGTGGGAGCTAAAATGTGAAAATGACTCTCTCGTGATTGTACTGACATTTAGTGATTAACTTCCATTTTGTCGACAGCAATCACAACATCATTTCCAGTCAATATATCAAATGGTGAACTTGAGGGGGGAAGATGGAGAGGGGAGATAGAGGAATGAAATGGAAGGAAATTGGAACTTAATTATATAATTATGGAGACTCCAGAAGCAAAGGGATATAAGTGACATTGACGAATAGAAAAAGTTCCAGGTAATTTTTTTGTATATAATCCAAAATATAAATGACACAGTAAAAACACGGTTTCTTAAAATCAAGAAAAAGTTATTACCTGCGCACGGAGCAGAGGCGAACTGGGAGTAAAGGGCCCACCCGGAGAATGATGCTTAAGGGGGCCTTGATACCGAGTTGGTCTGGAGTGTGGACTGCCCTTTTAGGAATGAACCCTTAGCGGGAGACTTGGATGGCTAACCCCTCCCCCCCACGAAATGTGTAGTTGTGTATGCGTATCTACAGCCAACTATTATTTCGCTTTCTTTATTTTCTAGTCTGAAAATCTTTGCAATAAAGCATGGAGAATATGGCATGAACATCCTTTGGGGCCCGATTTCTTGGTCTTCGGGCCCCGGGCCAGATTTACGACATCACCGGTGTGCTCAGGGGAATCCAACCCTTTCCAACGCAACCACCCACGTTCAAAAAACTCCATGCTTCATTAGTGAATAGAAGGGACCCGACCCTATACTTTCACATCGAATAACTTGTATATCGTGGTTCTACGAGTTCAACAGTCTTTTCTCTAAACTATCAAACTCTAACATGATTTATTCGACCCCTTTAGCCATTTCTTTGTCATTTTATATGTCCCACTCACTTTATTTTAAAATGGTTGCACAGAAACATCCGATAAGCTATATATATTTAAAAATCTCGACATATGCGTATTCACCTACTTTGAAATTAGCATTTCTTTTTAAAGAGACGATGTTCTTGAACTTACACACGTAAAAAAAAAAATGATTTAAGCCTTGATATATCTGTGTGTATCCAGAGGGATAGGGGTGGAATTGTTTGTTTTTATAAAGATATAGTCAGAATTGTTATATTGAAATTTCCCCTCCCTCGTCGGAATATCCAACAAATATCGTATAGTGAAAATTAGTTACAGATATGCGTTGGGAGGGATAAGAAACTTGCGCTAAGATGAACGATTTTTTTTTAAAAAAATAACTAATATGAATTATTAAACTAATTACAAATAAGTAAGTAGTATTGAAAAAGGGTAGGTATAACCACTGGTTCAAACCGACTAAGAAGGAATAAATAAATATCTACATATATAAAAATCCTTGACGCTTCTGGTTGTCCGTATGTTCTTGCAGTGATATTTAAATCACTTCGCGTTGGGCTACAAACAGTGATTCCGCCAGACCCATCCTGTGGGGGTTTCACTCCTCCCTAATTCTCGACAACTTTAATTTTTTTTTGCTATGAAAAATCTATAGAAATCGTGCAAAAATCCACTTACACCCTCCCAATTTTCACTTTACACCCCCCCAAACTAAAAATCCTGGCAGAAACCCTGGCTACAAAGCTGAAATTTTGCTAAAGTTTCGTGGTTAAGTTGGAATATTGGGGAAAATAAAAAAAATACTCCGTTAAGTACTCCTAACACCCAGTAATCGTAATCTCACTTCGTGTTTGGTTGAAAGCTGAAATTTGCGTGGGCCAGTTGGAACTTCGAAAAAAAAAAAAAAAACTGCAAATGTTGCAAAGGTTTCGTTAAGTACGGGAAAGTGAAAATTTGCAATTATCCCGTTAAGGATCAGAATAACAAACCCAAAACTCCTGGAAATGGGAAATGCACATTTGTTAGAGCAATGTCGTTCTCCCTCGCTTGTCAGATTTACTGACATTAACACGTAACAGCTGTTTTACCCAACAACCACGGTAGCCATCTTCTGGGTATATTATAGCGCCCTTTCTCTTCGGTTAATTTCTCTTCTTGTAAGAAAGAATGGATCGGCATTACGTGGGATAAAGAAACCGTAGGTACGTACAAACAAGCACTTACTTTTTTTCTTTAACATTTCCTTTGCGTCAGTGTTTAAGAAGTTCTACGACGACATTAGCTAGCTATGGTCCGTAAAATGATGACGTATAGTAGCTACGTATTTGTCAATGAGATTTCAGCAAAAGTGCTGATTCAATTGAAGAGTTAGATACAAAAATTTGTCAAGTTCAAAAATGAGAATTTTACAGGAGGAAAAAAAAATCTGTTGTCGAATTTTGGACGCTAACCAGTGACGCAATCAAGTCTTTGGAAAAGATTCAGAGGTAGTTTGAAATTGAACATGACTGATTCTTTCATGAAAAAGTACAGCATACAGTAATCTATACTATGCAAATAAGATGTCTCTTTCTACAAAGAAATGGAGTTGACCAGTATTTTCACCGAGGTTTTCAATTCGCTGTTGAGAACACCGTCTCCAATATAAATATATCAAAGAATGTAGACTCGGTGAGATTTCATCAGGGCCACCAATCTGAAACAAACTGAGTTGAACAGGACCTGTGCTTGTGGCAAGGGATTAAGTCCTTTGTGATAGTGTTCAGCAATTTGTTCATCGTTAAAGTCAATGAATAGTAAAGCTAAACAACTATATAACAAAGCAAATATAGCAAATGAAAAAGTAATGTTTTGAGGAGGGAGATTTTGTATTTAATAGGATCCAAAATATTTCATTTCATAAAAGCCGAAAATACGGTATTTTACAACCATAAATATTAGTACAGTCAATAAAGGTTTTGTGTCGGAACTAATTAGTAAAATCTAAAAATTTGCCAGTTGTTACAGCATTATAAGGGGAGTGTTATGTCAAAAGTCCCCGACCCTCCCCCTCTTGCTTTCCCCGAATGCCCCCAACCACAAATTTACAGACTTCCAGAAATTGTATTATATCTCCGTAACCAATAGACATAACAACATGATTCTTTTCTTGTTATAATTCCTAGATAACAGGCTACAAAAATGGTTATCATGCGGTTATGTCATATTTTTGGTTATACATATGAATGGGGAGAAAGGTTAGACT
>JAGDQP010003357.1:38847-55449 GCA_022664845.1 Lepisma saccharinum
GTTTACTATTAATATTTTGTTTAGACTAATTGTATTCATTATTGAAGGACGAAACGAACTTTGGTCTGTGAAAGTTAATTTCTGCTTTCCTTTACTGAAATTTGAATAATTGACGTAAAACGAAAAGCGCAGGAGAAGACCCTTGGATTTTAGCCTGAGTCAACGAAGAATCTAACAAACATAATTTATAATAAAAGCTTTGTAGTGCTATTGCATAAATATTATGAATTTTATACCAAAGTTGTTTAACGGTTCTATTTATTTAATAGTTATATTTATTATTAACAGCTCTGTAAAGACATTTTCCAACCGTACAAATATTTTCTCATCAGAATAATATTAACAGTAGCTAACACTATCACAGATCCGAACTATTTCTGAATCTTTTTATTCTGTCATTAGCACCACCTAGGAATAAAGCTATAAACTACTACTATCGGGAAATATCCACGCAGTTTTAATGTTTTGGACAAATTCACTGATAGATGTCTCTAGATACAATACCGGATCTGCGCCTACTAACAGACATCAAGTGGTGAAATTCAAAAGCTAGATTAATACAAATATGCCTACAGATTCATGAATTACATTCTCTGTGAATATATTTTTTCTCTGTTCTGTTAAATCTGTGAAATAACGATAAGAAACAGTATTATGGGAAACTTACTTTCCGAAACGTGCCGTCGATAAGAGAAATAAAACATTTACATATCAGTTTATACGTAACTTTAGTCAGAAAAAAACATAAAATGCAGGCTGATAAAAACTAGGAAATTTTATAAGAGGACAAAAATGTCTCCGAGAATTCACTCTCACATTTCCGCTAACGAGAAAGGTGCAAACACTTAACTTCCTTCTTTGAAACTTGGGAAATTGTTTTGCTTGTTCGGAAAAGTTTCTGGTCCAACTTGTCACGCTGTCCTTTCCATCGCTGTGACGTGCGAAGGAAGTTGAATATTTCCAAGGAAATGGAGAAGATATTAAACGCATCCTCTGTCCTTTGTTTTACTACCTCCTCCCCGCCTCTATCTCGTTCCCCCTAGTCTCTCTATATCTTTCTCTGTCTTGTTTATAGTGGACTTGAGTTTTTGTTCAGTAAATAGATCCTCAAAGTTGGCCATTTTCTCTTTTCGCACAGACGTTGTAAGACTACATAATAACCTGAGAACTGGTCGCTCTCTATATCTGAGAAATGGGGTAAACTTATTTAGAGCAATACATTTATTGTTCTACCTACTTCACGTTCGTTCATAGATTTGATTGTATTTATCTCGGAGAAAACTCGACTGCTCAGGAAAGTACAAAGATTACGAAATATACAAGGACCGAGTCACGACTGGTGCGTTTGCATTGCTTGTAAAAGAAGGGTTTCAGATTCGAAACCAAGAACCAAGCCTACAATATTTCGTAACGATTTCTCTTGATATTGATCTCCTTGAGTCATACGAGACGAATGATGAGATAGTACTTTATAAACTAAAATCAGGAATTCTCTTTTGTTTCCACTACGTCATCCTCCATAGTGTACTTTTAGTAACTTGAATTCTCTGCTTTTTAAAGATTTTAAGTACTAATACTAGTACCACCACCACCACTACTACTACTACTACTAATAATAATAATAATAATCATCATCATCATCATAGGCCTAATAATAATAATGGTAATAATACTTCCATGAAAGCACTTTGAAGTCACTGGAAGTGATTCTGGCGTGATCTAATTAATAAAAACTTTAATGTCATTGTTTATAACAGGCAATGCAATAAATACATTGTTTACTATTTTCAAGTCTCAGAAATAAATAATTTAGACTTTAAAATACAAATTTCGAATCTTGTAAACTAACAATATTTATATTTATTGTTTTGAAGAAGATTAAATATAATAATTTTAATAATTTAATGTTGTAAAAGTATTTGTAGTAACAATAGTATGTTGTTGTAGTATTAGTGGTTGTAATAGTTGTAGTACCGGGGGTAGTAGTGGTTGTAGTAGTAATAGTAGTAGTAGTATTACGATTATTAATGTTACCAACGTATATTTTACTCAATCCGCACCAACGGGCGGGTACTTTCGTTAGTAATTTGTTGATACATAAAAGATTTATTTTTGCACGTAAATTAGCGAGCTGTAAAAGTATAGCATGATCTAGAAAGATGAAATAAGTTCCTTTATCCTCACCAGCGAACAGGATGTTACTAATTATCACCTACCGTTAGCTATGAAAACTCTGTGAACAGCAATATGAGACCTATGGATACACAAGATTTTAAAGAAATTTTTTTTTTTTTTTTTTTCATTTACAAAATTTACCACCAACAAAATATCGCAGCTAATAAAAGTGACTTAAAATAATGTTAAGATAAAGTTTTAGATTCAAATTTACAAAATCAAAGATTCTTTTTAAAATAAGTGAGGCAGAGCCCAATTGGGGGCTGTGAATATAAGCTACCGCCAGGCTTCAGCAGCCAGCATTTGATTTGGATAATCAATGTTCCGTTAGAAAAATTGCGACAAGATCTTTCCAACGACACCTCAATGACCTTTCTTGGCTTAATAGTTCCTGAGTCGAAAATTTTCTCCCAGGACCTCGTAATCATGCCCCGACAATGTGTATGATCTATACGGGTTTGAATTCGTCTCGCTGAGGCCTTTTCAACGACACTTTAACCCCCTTCCTAGCCGTAATAATTCCTAAGTTATAAATTGACCTCTAATCTCCGGAACCGCCCTTGCAACATGTATGATCTATAGAGGGTTGAACTTATCTTGGCGAGACTTTTCCGACGATACCTCAACTACCTTCCTAGCACTGTAGTTCCTGAGTTGAAAGTTGTTAAAAGTCGGAGAGAGATAAAAGCAGCAGTCGGACTTTCTGCTGAAGCCTAAGAAAAAAAAATCTTCAGCAAATTTGGAAGAAAATTTTTAATTTGAAAACAATTAAATTAAATAAAATTGGAAGAAGCATTGCATATGTAGATACGGAATAGAATGAATATAATCCGCTGAACACAAAATATAAAGAAATTATTATGAACGTTGGGAAGAAAACACAAGTCTCTTCAAAAATAAGGATAATATCTTCCGAAAAGCGATGTATACAAAGATATTAAGCTGGTCCAGAAAGGAAAAAAGGTAGTAAATACTTAGCCGAGGAAACGGAAATTGCAGCAGAATTTCCTGTTCCTAGAAGACGAGGAAATAATAACTTATTGAGAAGTATTTGTTAGACGTGAATACAGCTAGTGAAATATTTCCATTTTAACATAGTCTTTGTTGTTATCTCTTCTTCTTCTTCTTCTTCTCCTTCTCTCTCTCTCTTTTCTTTGTTTCTCTTTCTCTCTCTTTGTGTGTGTTTTGTTTCTAAGCAGGTTTACAAGACCGAAAACAGTTACATGAACAACAGGATATTAAAATATAAATAAAGGGTTAGAGGGAAAAACGATGAAACACCATGTTTTGACTTCATTCATATCTATTCGATATATCGAAAATTGGAACACCTCCTAGATTGAAGAAGGGGAGGAACAAAATCAAGAAATGAAATATTCATAAATAGGAAGCGAATTTTTAATGGATTGTCCCCCCCACCACACACAAAAAAAACCCTCTTCTAACTTCATTTTGTTTATTCAGTTTGTAACTCAGGCTAGTGCCTAAACGATAGAAGCGACTGATTTCAGACTTGGCTTCCGGAAGGCTACAGCCTTTCAATTAAAGCATTTGTGTACTGTACGCACTCAGTATGTCGCGCAGGCCTTAAAAAGCAAAACTGGTTTCAGATGGTACATCGATTTTCTAGATTATTTTCAATCCGGTAACATAATAAACTTTTCGCATGGTGCTTTTTATACACTATACATTGATTTGTGAAGTTGAGCATATCTTACAATGTTCAAATTGTCGCTAAAACGGTATTTCTCTACTATTTGAACTTTAATTGCGTTCTCATTGCGTCCGTTCCAAGATTTTACTATAAATGTAATTGTATCTGTTAGTTGTATTTTTTCCCATCAAAATTCACTAAAACCAATACATAGGCAGACTTAGAATTTCGAATTTGTTTTTATAGTCTTTAGACAACTCTGGCTCAGGTATGGATAGGGTAGAATATTGGAAGAAAGTTTGCCAGGGTCGATTTGTTTTAGGTACCGGCATTTTCCTGGTGTGCCTGGGGAAGAAAACTGGAAAATTCTCAGTCATACATGATGGCCGTCTGCTCGGATCGTTCCCAGCAACTTCTCTAAAGGCTTAATCAGCAGTGACTAGTGAAATTTTCTTTAATGTATCATTTACAAACTTAAGGGCTAAAATTTGGGCTTTAATATAAGTAAAATGGAAATTTACGAAATTCAATTAAAGAATGAAGAAGAAATGTCAGATACTTAAAATTTTTAGTCTACGCTGAGATTGCCATCATTGAGAATTTTACCCATATGGAGTAATAGGGTCGGTTTCAAAACTAGGTCAAAGTCAAGATGTTTTATCTCTGATATGGGATCTGCAGAAATTTGAAACTTTCAGGAAACCAAGCTATAATCGTAAGCTAAGGTATGAAATTTATGTTTTAGACTTTTCTGGTATAACTTTTATGAATTACTAAAGAGAACTAAACTCTGAACGAATTTTTATCCGATGCTCTAACAACTACTCCAATCGGCAAGCTGGAAAATAACGTTTTGACAGCGGTATTTATCCTTCATAAGGCAGTTGGCAGATGTCAACAGATGGCTCCATGGTACTGAGAAGAATGCTAACAGATGGCACCACGCTACTTAAATTATTCTTTACAACGGGGATCGACTCCTTGAGACAATAGCACATAAAAGGTATTATATTGTCCTAGTTTTTGCTTGGTGTTACGAGACAGAAAATAAATCTTACTAATCAGAATGAACGACGGGGCGCGGTTTCATCCCACACGGCTTCTAAACAGACCTCAGTCACACCAGACAAATGTCGGGATGGTATCTAGTTACTAGGCCCTGGCCGATTACTTCCTCTGAGACCTCTCCTTCACTCTATCCCGACCCAAACCTCAGATGTCTAAGGCCATAAAACTTAAGCATTCAAATTCTAAACCCTACTAAGTCAAAGTTTCCTACCTAAAGACCTTAAATAAAATTCAATTCGATTCATTTCAAATTCAAAACAGACATTTCTTAAGAAATAATATTTGTCAAACACAATGTAAAATTAATAACTACTGCATCATCAATGAGCGAGGAACCATGAGAAAAGCTAATTGAGAACTCAGTAATTGAGAACATCTCCAGAATACTATCATGAGACGTCCCATAGCGCCGCGAACAATAATATATAAATTAACTGATCAATTCAGATACGCTAGAGAACTCAAATAAAACATTTTTTTTTTATTTTAATAGTTGGAAAAAAAGATAACTTGCCACAAAGTTACAAGAAAGCATGGTTACAACTTACTATGGTTCCTCTGACATCTGTACGCAATGTTCTAGTCATAGTTTGTTGCCAAATGAATGACTGAGCTTTTTGGGTCTACGTATTAGATCAGTGTTAAGACAAACGTAAGCAAATTGAAATCATGCCTTTATTGACTTTGTGAGTAGTTCATTTTCTCATCGAACAAATCAATTTATCTATTAAAAAGGTACTAAATATAATTAATATACTCCATTTGAAAGTTTAAATTTTGGGCAATTAGTGGTAAAAAAAAAAATGAGTGGCAACCCAAGTTTTATTAGAATTTAGTGAAAGGTAATTTTAACATAACTAATCACGCTGAAAAAAAATGAAAATTCATACAGTTGACCTGCAATCATAAAACGCATAAAATTAGCTACAACTATTTTCTTATTTGAACATTTACCAATATTACTACTGGTTTTCAAACTGCGGTACGCATACCACCTGTGATACGCGGAAGGTTGATAGGTGGTAAACCATAAAGTTTATAAAAATATTAAACTTAAGATATTTAATATCGTCTGATTTCAAAAGTGCGCCGAATCCGCAGTCAGTATAAGAATTGGTTTTCTGTTAGGGTAACGTGTGTGATAAATACATAGATAATATTACTTTCCCTTGAGAAAAGGACTTGTTATTTAACCAGAACAAATTAACTACTTTTATATATATATATATATATATATATATATTAGCCTTTTAACTTTCTTATATTACTGGACCTTAGTGCAATAAGGAAGGATGTCATATTTCTACATTTTTTAGGAAAGCAGTTCTGTGTCCAGGCAACGAAAGGAAACGTTCATAGCACCTTTCATGCTAGTTTTCTAAGGCATGTTTCCTGTGCTTTTGCTAATAATATGGGATGTGCTCTGCAGTTCGTTTTTCTTGGTTTTCTGGAGAAAAATAGGTCTCTTCACAAGAAAAGTGAAAATATGACATCCGACCTTATTCCATCAAGGTCCAGATATCTGTTTTATTATATTATTCAAAGTAACTAGCATTTGCCTGGTGTGACCGAGGAAAATCAGTGAAAACCTCATTCAGGGAAGTCGACGTCGATAATCTCTCCTGAGACCTCCTGATTGCAATACAAGTACACTATTAAATTGTCTGCCTCATCGGTTTAATCATTACGGTACTATAATCATACAATTTAAATATTAACATTGAAAATTTCGTAATATAACTTGATGGTACGGCGAAAGTATGAATTTTGGTTTAAGGATACGAAAGTCCAAAAGTTTGAGAGTCCCTACCATAAACTATACATTGCAGTTTAACACTGTAATAATTTATATTATATTCAGTGTAAAATTAGTGCTCTATTTAATCATCTATCCTTTCAACGCATTTTATATCAGTATTTAGGAAACGTTAAGCTTCTAAAACAAAAATTTAAACTTGAAAATGGAGTTCAGTTTATCAATTTCTATTGAGGCCCCTGTGGATGAATGGTAATACTCGCTGCTTTGTAATCTAAGGGTTCGACTTCCTGTGGGGATATAAGTGGTTCGGAGTCCACGTTAAATGGTAAGTCTCGTACTTCATCTTTCTGCGATGGAAGACAATAGCAAATCACCATTGGTTCACCTTGCCATCAGGGACCTTCGGGTAGAACACCCATCATCATCATCACAAAGTCAGAGATTAAATTATACATACATTTTAAAGTAAAGAAGGGAAACACTTCATTCTATCTATATAGTTATCTTATAAGCGGAATAGCATTCATCTACACAAGAAAAAATCTTACATTGTACGATTTAATTATGCAAATTGTACAGTCAGCGGCAAAAGTGTGTACCCAGTCGTAAAATTTCTTCTCCAAATAACTTTGTGGAATAAATGAATCAATTTGAGTACAGGTTTTCATAACGTAGAGAAAAGCACATTCTCTTTACGCTACAGAAAACGTCCAATCCATTCCAAAGTTATTTTACGACTGGGTACACACTTTTGGTGTTGACTATACTTCACTAAATTGTAATCAAAATGTAAGTATTTTACTTTATATGCAGATAAATAGAATTGCATTTTTTTTTTTACGTTTTTGTCTTTAAAAACCGTTTAATCAAGGGGGGAAAAAAAGGGACACCAAGCAGGGAAATTGGCCTTCAAAAGTACATAGTTTACACTTGTGAAGTTACCCTTAACTTTATTTCCATCAAAAATGGAGTCTTTTGGTAATGCTCAACTTTTTCCGTATCTTTTCTTTTTTTATAAAAAAAGAAAACAACAACAAAAAATAGAGAAGAAAGAAATTGCTAGGAAATTTCAGGGAAACTGATCTAATAGTGTCCTTGAGACCATTCACCCACAACTTCTATACTGTCTAGTAGTCAGAGAGAGAGGGGGGGAGAGAGTGAGAGAGAGAGGGGGGGGGAGAGCTATGGATCAAGTTGGAAGTCAAAAGTTTGTCTGCGTGCTTTTTCAGAAATTTTGGCAATTTGCCCCCTTAGCCTTTTTGGCCTTAGGAAGTGATCAAGGATGTAATATTGATCTTTACATAAGGACGGAAAAAATAAGTTCAGAAAAACTAAAGTAGAAACACATGTATATGCTATAGTGCTTAAAATAAATATAAAAAAATGTAAAAAAAAAAAAAATAGGATTAGGTCGCTTCTGATTAGCTTTTGCGAAAACTAACAATTAAAAAAAAAAGAATAGAGGTCTACATTGTCGTAGGGCGCCCTGTAAGAACTTATACACACAATACTGAAACATTCCATCTTCTTGTCTTGAAAATTCTTAATCATCATTCCAGAAGAATGCTGCAATTTTGCTATTAACGTCCAATGATGCTGATTTTCCCACCTTTTTTCAATAATTAAATGATTGTCTTCGAACAATCTTTATGATTGACGTAGTACACCAGCGTCACTTTCAACGCATAAGGGCGTAAGTTATATGGGTATGCAATTACGCCCTTCTGCCCTGAACGCGACAATATAAAAATTTAATTGCCAGGTCATTTAGTAGTACAGAGGCATAGGAATTCTCCTATAGCGTTTACTTTTCAATACACTTTGCTCAAATTGATATATATTGGGTGCAAATGCCACATAATTTACAAAGTCTTATGTCATTATATGTTCAGGAATGACATTATTTGGTGACAATCTTACATCACAGTATGATACATCTTAACTTCAAAATTACCCATAATTTTCTTCGTTCTTTTGTATAAACTTTCTTTTCTTCTTTCATTGTGAGAAATTTCGCTTTCAATGTATAATCATCAATTTTCACGTACCCTGCATCTTTCTACGAGGACCATTTGAAAAGTTCTCGGACTGGCTAATAGATGACAGCACTAGTTGCTAAACGAGTCATGATTATTATGGGACATGTTCCGTTTTAACAACTTGGCATTATTGTTTGAATTAGTTGTGTGAAAGTGTAATGAGAGCGCATTTGTTTTAAGAAAAGTGACAAATGAAGCGTATGCGCGAACAAACGTGTATTCAGAAAACTAACTATGTTACATTTTGCGTGTATTGAGGAAAAACGTCAAGGAAGTTAAAACTTGTCCGCAGAGCGAGATGGCGCTGTATGATGTAAGGTAGACTTTTATTCCCCCAATCCAACACATTGGTTAAGCGTGCTCTGACTCACGGGAAGAGTATGTAACATATAGTTTTCTTCCACGGTTTTCGTAGTGAATTTCTCTCAAGAAATTTCTGAATAGCGAGGCTATTTGTTGCAATATGCTCAAATATAGTGCAAATACATATCAAGGAAAGAATCAGATATCTTTGTTTTGTAAATAACTCCACTTAAACAAAAAAATGTCAGGTTTGTGAATACGTCTCAAATTTCGAACACCGAACCGTGATAAAATATTTGGCGAAGAACGGTATGGAAACAATGTAATTATAGTTGTATGAAAGATAATCTTGGGAACTCAGCTCCGTCATGTTCAACTGTTGACAGATAGACCTTTGAGTTTAAACGTGGTCGTGAAAGCCTGAAAGACGAACCACGAATTGAACAACCCAAATCAGTCATTTCACCAGACATTATTGAGAAAATGCATGCATGATAAGGTACGAAGCAGCAGACAAAGCATTGGAAACATCCTGGTCCTCAATCTCCAAAGAAGGGCCATGTGTGTGATGTCTGGCGAAAAGATAATGGCATAAGTTTTTTTTTTTCAGATGCAAAATAATCCTGCTCATTGACTAATCTCCGCCAGGTGAATACTATGCACTGTTTTTAGATCAACCACAGAAACAAATAACGGAAAGAAAATCATCTTTCATCGCGACAATGCTCGACCGCATACAGGTGTCTTTGCAATGACAAAATTCAATGAATTCGGTTAAGATGTGTTGCCACATGTCGCTAAATTTGATTCCATCGGACTTCCATTTCTTCTCGAAGCTGAAAAAAAATAAATTGGTGGACTTCGATTTTCTTTAGACGAAGAGCTTCGAGCGTCAGTGAAGGAGTATTTTGAAGGCCTAGAGGAGTCTGTTTTTCACGATGGCATAAAGAACATCGTTGAACCAAGTGTATTAATGTAAAGGGAGACTTAGTAGAAAAATAAGCAAGATTTCTCATAGATATGCCCATGTCTTGTATTTCATTCCGAGAACTTTTCAAATGGTCCTCGTATATATATATATATATATATATATATCGCTAAACTAAGAACTGTCTTTCATTCTTTCCTTTTAAGTTTATTATTATTTTACAGGGTTAGTTCTTAAAAAGTAGGCCGAAGATGAAATATAGGATGCTTGTAGATATAGATATGTGTTTTTTTTTTCGCAAAATGCCTTCCAGAGTACATGCTTGTCTCAATATCAATGGTGGATACTTCCAGTCCTTCCTAATGGGTTATAGTTAATTTCCATTTGAGTTTAAATTTGAATTTAATTTTTAAGTTCTCTAGTCAACTTTGGCTCAGGTTGGATGGATGATAACGGGATGAGTTGGTGGAATGAGGAAAGTTGGACGAAACGGGAGAACTCCGAGAAAACCCACACACGGTGAGCGCTCTATCATTGAGTCACCCCGGCCTCCAGTTAAATTTCCATCTATTGGCTGTTTTACACCCTTAGATACTAAACTTTCCAGAGGCTACTTTTAACAAATTTTCCGTGTACTATTATTATAAATTATTGTTTATTTTTAATAAGGTATTTCATTATTTACAGTGTATATAGCAAAATTAATAGATGGAAAAGTTGAAGCAAGAATTAAAAATGTATGTATTAATGCAAGCAATGTTCAAATATTTTTTTTTAAAAAAAGACGAACGCCCAAAACACCTTCTTGATTTAAATTTTGAATTTATTTTATGTCCCTGAGGCAACTCAGGCTCAGGGGGGGGGGAGAGGATGTTGGAAGATAGTTGGCCAGGGTCTAGTTGGTAGATTCCGTGCCAAGATTTGCCTGGTGTCACTGAGGGAAAAAAACTGAAAAACTTCTGTCAAGATTATCAGTCACTGGGTTTCTTCCCAAGACCTTCCGAGAGCTAAGCCAGCACTCTATCAACTGAGCAACAGCTGTTCGGCACCTTGTTGATTGACAAAAAAGTCTCTTCCCCATCCTTCCCTAATCATTACAAAATGTTCTCTGATTCGAACAAAGGAGCTCCTTTTAACGGAAGGGATTTAGAGAGAGATAGACAGACAGACAGACAGAGAGATCTCCGGATTAAACGTAGAATCGGTCAAGATCACAGAACACAAATCTGAATACAGTTTCTCTCTAGATCAGGGATTCTGCCAGTCCCAACCAATGGGGGTGTTACTCCCAAAATTATTGAGTATCCCCAAAATTTTAACATTTTTACGGTTAAAATTCTATAGAAACCACGTAGAACTCTATTACACCCTCCTGGCAAAATTTCTGCTTTAGTTGCGGCATTAGCCTTGGTTACGGACGAACCGACCGACAGACGAACAAAGTATAATTAAAAATAGGACCCTTTGTACGGTTGGGAGGGAGTCTGCTAAAAAAATTACTTAGAAGGTATTGCTATCCTTAAAAGGAAATAAATCTCCAGTACGAACAAACACAACCGTGAAAATAGAAGTAAAAACAGCGGGAAATGAAAATTCTAAATTTTCTTTCTCAAAAATTATCATTTTATTTAAACACACACACACACACATACACACAGAAACGAAGCCTCTTGCCGACGCTTTTAAGGAATTGTAAGAATGAAAATGAAACGTTTCTCTCTGTATATTTTGGATTACAGAAGTTACTCATTAAAAGTACGGAAAAGTTTATGAAATCGTATTACCCGCCCAAGCGTCATAAGAATGAGGGGAAGTGCAGGAAGGGTGGCACAATGGACCGAAGAGGATTCCCCGCTGTTGATATTTAAAGCGATGAGCTATGCTTATGACGTACCAATGACGCAAGCAATGACGTCAACGCGGAAGAGAACGTCCGTGAGCAGCTCAGCCCCTCTCGGTTCTTACAGGCTTGCTTCACAGACGGTAGAGGGTGCTGCTGAGAAGTGCGAACAAAGTGATTCTCTTTCTCCCTCCCCCCACCCTTGTGTCACGCACCAATGCGGAGGAAAGAAAAAAACAAGGAAAAAAGTACGCAGGCAATGCGATATCCGCATTAGGTTCCTTGAAAGAAGGAAGGAAGAGAGAAATAACAAAGCGATCTAAGATGTTGAAAGTCAGCAAAGGTATTTGATCCCAGTCTTCCGTTTCAAATAAGATATGAACAACTACCATGAACACGCTAGCGTACTATCATTCTGTGCCATCTTGCTTTTTTTCTATTCTTTTTACTGTACAGGTTGGGTGAAAAGTTACTCCCTATTTTTATCACTGCTATGGTTTCAGAAATTGTTAGAATTAGACTTCTTTGACCAATCCGGTTTTCTTCTTTTCTGTAGTAGGCAAGGTCTAATGTCTTCTTTACTGATGTGTTTGTTTCCTAAATTTGTTGGTTTAACTTTACGGTTTAAGCGTCCCAGTCACCTGGTCTAGTTAGAGATTGCCTCTAGTGAAATTGTCTTCTGTCTTGCTTGAGGTTTTTTTTATTTACTTAAGACCTTTTGGTATCTTTGGCTTAAGTCGATTCTGCCTTGCTGTCCACCTGTCCACGATACTGACTGAGGATTTGGAAGTCTCCACTTAGCTTCGCCAGACAAATGTCTGTAAGTGATCTACACTAAGGGTAGGTCCTACTATTCTCTGACATACCCCGGAGGAGTGATTACCATGGGATGTCATTCCTCAGATTATACCTGGTTGACCTATAAATGTATGTTGTTGTTTTTTTTAAAAAAAAATAGGGTTTAGAGGGAATGTGAAAATACCGTCTCTCCCAACTCAGATAGTATGGCAGCTTGAGACAAGGTTGTCAGTCACTTCCTTTGAGCTAGTCAAACTTGATATTGTGTTTAACGTAATAAACAAGCATGAAACAACTTGTTGGAACAATATAAGTGGCTTGTTTGTTATAAACTAACCTAATTCAAATTTGTTGATGTTGGAACAAGCAGTTATGTGAAGAGGTAAGTCAAAATTGTGCTTTATTTGAATTTTGTATCCTTGCTCTTCGTTGTGGTACCAGTGAGCTCAAGTTCCACCACGGGCCAGGATTGTTTTGCCGGAAACTAATCTTCGCTAACTCCTACTCTTTTACTAAAGATGTCTCTTGCGATCTGATGGACTAAGTATTAAAAAAAAACGCTTGGATAGTCAGTTAAGTCGTGTGATCCCGTTTCTGGTCATACGTCACTTTCGGTGCCTAACATCTGCAAAATGGTGAAAAGACAACAGTTGCCAAATTTGGTTGAGTGATCACACCTCATGAATTGATGGTTTAAGGATATAAAAATTGGAGACCACATGTTGCATATACCAAAATAAAATGTGTTAGGAATCGGAGGTCGGTCATGTCTTTTGAATTCGTTTCTAATTTTTCAGCTGTAAACATAGCGAAGTCGTTTCGCAGGAGTTCAAGGTCATCTTACTGTAAAATGGCACTTTTGCAAAAATGTTTTATACCATTAAATGCATATGCACCAACTCATTATGGTTATTACTCGGTATTCTAGAAAAAGCGACTGTGGAGGTTTTCAGAACCCGAAGTACCCCAGTTGCCAGAGTTGACTACTTATCATAAAATTCCATTTTCACAAGGACAACGTACATTCACCAAATTGGAAATGAATGCTCATCGATGCCCTATAAGTATGAATACAAGTTTCAACGCCCCCCCCCCCCTCAAACACCTCAATAGTCAGTGTTGCCAACCTATTTACCACGAATGGACCATGATGGACGTGCATTTACACTTTATTTAATTACAACGGGTGTGTCCTGGCTTTCCAAAAAAATATAATTTTCCGTGTTTTTCCCATGACTACACTAAAGCAGCATATACAATACAATTAACAAAAGTGGATGATTTGATTATGATTGACTGCTTATCCGAGAGTTACGGAGGAATTTAGAATATTTGATAGTATTATTTATTAATCTTATCATATTTGTAAATGAAAATCTCGCTTTGAACTAATTTGAGGAAGTCGACATCGAAGTTCTCGAAAATCAACATAGGAATAGTCAAAAACCACTTTAAATACTCGAACGAAAAACATAAATTAAACCAAAGGCACAGTGACAGAAAGGTATAAATTAAACTAAAAGTCACAGTGACAGAAAGGCATAAAGAAGATCAAAATTCGTAGTGAAAGAAAGGCTTGAATAGAACCAACAGACAATGACATTTAAAATGTTGCCAAATATGAATGTATTGTGACACATGCGTTCCGTCTTATATATAAAAGAGGAACTTACTGTTAGTTTTGTTTTTCAATGTCATTTTCACCCCCTTGCGTCTGAGCCCCTCATATGCGTTGATCAATAAACATCAAAAGTCGTAATGACATAAAGACAACCACGTAACAGACAACAAAATAAATCACAAGGCGTTTGACCTTAAAATCTGAAGACACTGTGTACAGTGTTCAGCAATTTCAGTCAGTTCTAACAGAACGGTATGCATGGTCTCCTGACTTAACTCCATTTAAGTATTTTGCTGTAGAAATGGACAGAAGAATAATAATAGAAAAACTGATGATATACACGAACTTAAAAACAGAAACCATCAGACACTCACCAGCGACTTTAAATTTATAACGAAAGTTACAGAAAATATCACAGTTACACAAGAACTGAATAGCAAATTGGTGCTGGTTGTGTCAAGTTATAATTTTGAGAGTTATAATAATCCCCCCCACGTATCTCTACATAAATTTGAATTTGAATATTATTTGTATCGTTTAGGCATCTATGGCTCAGGCAGGGATGGGTGAGGGGAAAGGATGTAGGAAGGTGACGGCCAGAGCCTACATTCAAGGTACCATCCCCATATTTCCCTAAAGTATACACAGTTAAAGAATAGATCCGGGTGAAGACGCGAGAAGAAAGAAACTACGGTTGACTTGCGGAGAAAGCGGAAGGGCAATTACGATGTTGCAAACTTTCCTCCCCCACCCTTTTTCACAGAGCCAGCGGAGAGGTAAAAGAATCTTTCTTTGACGCTGTTCAGGAGCGAAGACAGCTTTCTCGTGCGACTTATCGGTCGTGTGGCAACAGGGTGTGAGGTTTGGCTAAGTATCCAATGCAGTGGCTTTCCCTTCTTGTTGGAAGGCGGGCAAAACGGAAGACAGGGCTCTGTACTCTCCTTATTATCAGTATAGTGTGACTGAGAAAAACCCCTGAATCTCTCTCTCTCTCTCTCTCCTTATATATATATATATATATATATATCCCAACCCGTCTGGTCAGCGTGGGAGCAGTAGACCAACTCCTCCCTTCGGGGAGAGGCCTCATCCACTAGTGGATTGAATATGGCTGTGATTTATTATTATATATATATATCATCATATTCAGCAGTTTTCTATCCACTGCTGGATGAAGGCCTCCCCCTTTTCTTTCCATATATCTCGGTCTGCTGATATCCTCATCCATGTAGCTCCTGAAAAACGCTTGATTTCATCTACCCTTCTTACATTTGGACGTCGTCTCGGTCGTTTCTTTTCTCTAGGAATCCACTGTAGTACATTTGTCGTCCACCTTCCATCTGTTCGTCTAGCTATGTGACCGGCCCATCTCCACTTCATCTTCTTCGCACTCTTGATTACATCCTCTACCTTTGTTTGTGCCCGAATCCATTCATTTCTCTTCCTGTCCCTCCTGGTTATTCCTAGCATGCACCTCTCCATTGCTCTTTGTGTGACTCTCAATCTTTGAGTCGTTTGCGCATTCAATGTCCAAGTTTCGCAGCCGTACATCATTACAGGTAAGACACATTGATTATAAACTTTACGCTTCAGACACATTGGAAGTTTGCTTTTGAAAATAAAGTGTAGTCTTCCAAAAGAACTCCACGCCATTTTACATCTTCTATTTATTTCATCAGTCAACTTTGCATTCGATGTTTTAAGCTGGCCTAGGTAAACATACTCATCAACTATGCCTATTGTCTCTCCGTTAATCTTCACTTCCTTCTTTGCAGCATGTTGGTTGTACATTACTTTTGTTTTACTTAAGTTCATTTTAAGGCCTATTTTCGAACTCTCGTTACTCAGTTCTTCCATTCTGGTTTGTAGTTCTTCTGCACTTGAAGCAAACAGGACTATATCATCTGCGAACCGTAAATGATGAAGATATTCGTTATTAATTTTAATTCCAACTTCATCCCAGTTTAAATTCTGGAACACTCTCTCCAGGACCGCACAAAACAGTTTCGGAGAAATTGAATCTCCTTGCCTTACCCCTTTTCCAACTTTAAATTTTTCACTGTCTTGATGCAGCCTAATGACAGAAGTAGCAGTCGAGTAAATGTTTCGCAGTAACTTGATGTATGCACTTTCGATGCCTTGATGTTCAAGTGATTTAAGTACTGCTGACAAGGAGACCGAATCGAAAGCCTTTTCAAAATCTATGAATCCCAAACATAGTGGAAGTTCATATTCATTAGTCCTTTCCATAACTTCATTCAATGTTTGTATGTGGTCCATTGTGCTAAATCCACGACGAAATCCGGCTTGTTCCCTTCCCTGATTAAAATCCAAGTCTCGTTCAATACGATTCAAAATAACTTTGGTGAACATTTTGTATAGGACTGACAGTAAACTAATTGGTCTGTAGTTTTCTA
>JAGDQP010003357.1:60449-80977 GCA_022664845.1 Lepisma saccharinum
TATATATATATATATATATATATAGGGCTAGTCAATTAAGAATGAGATCGAATTATTAATCATAACGAAATGGATTGTGGGTAGTAGTGATGATTTGTTCGTGACAAGTATCAATATGGATGAACCGTTGTGGAAAATTGTAAGGGGAACCCTGTATGAACTTAGAATAACTGGCCGATTCATGTTCTAAGATAGGATTTCTTTCTCCAGGCCGCAGTCTGGCTCAAGTGGAATTAGTACAGAAGGAACAGTATTACAACCTTGAAATTTAGTATCTATTTGAAGAAATCGGTCACGGAAATATACGAAATAGTAGAGTCTACAGCAGGATTACAGGGAAATATTCTACCAAAATCAACCGCATTTCTCTCAAAATCAACCAGTATTCTTTCAAAATTAACCGCATTTCGATGATAGAAAGAGTTTGAGAAAGGCCATGTTTTGGGCAACAAGAACAAAATATTAGGTTCGAGCTATTCGGCCACAACTGTTTACGAAGTATCGGTTAACGCAGCTGGTGCTGATATATTTGCGCTAAAAGTCGTCGCAATATATTTGTGCAAATTTATATAGAAATTGTACTTTTCAGCCCTGTCATTTTTATTTTAAAGATAGGCATAGCAACAAGAAAATATATATGTTTTAGTTTCCTATGTACATATAATGTTATTTTTTATAATGTCCAATTTTAGTATTCATATGGCGTAACAGTGAACACTGTAGAAATAGAAAATTGAAAACATTAATAATAACTTATAAAACGCCACTGTGAAACGATGAGTATATACGAATGTAGCCGACTTCTCAATTTATATATAATAGCTATATACTTTTATTTTTATCTATTTCACTTAAAATATATACAGCATTAGTACTGGTCTGTTGCCTCTATGTGTTGTTCTATGAGTACGTTGTTTGTTTGTTTCCATGTTGGTAGCTGCTCTTGTTGCAGCTAGCTGCATAGACAAGGTAGTTGTTGGGTGTGTAAGAAATGAGCGTTTTGAAGTTACCTTATTTTACTTGCAGATGTGATGGAACAAGAACAAAAAAAAAACATTGAAAACAAAAATAGTAAATAAAGTACGGTACCGGTTACCAGCAACAAAAGCCCGGAACAGTCACACAATAGCGTCACTTCTTACCATAGCTATAATCATCAGTTCTATTTTAGCGCTCTGAATTTATGTATATAGGATATAATATCAAGGCGGTGCGGACAGTAAGGGCGAACTCGACCTTGGGACTTGGGTCAAAAACTGAAATTATTTAATTATGAAATCAATTAAAAATTTGTTATCAGGCAATTATGGGCTCAGTGTTGTCCATTTCTATGGAGCTTATCCCAAGCGGGAAAAAATTCAAACGTTTTTTTCTTGGTTCAAAGCCTCATACCACTTTTGATAATATTCCCTAAATTATGATTAATTTGATGCCCAGAATATTTGAAGAGTTCACGATATTAATTTTTTGTTTTCATCGGACTTCTCCACATTTCTTGCTCTCTATTAATTTTTGTTTATCCATCTCTGTGACTGCCCATCTGTTTGTTTCTCTTTCCGTCAGTGTATAACGCAGGTTTTAACGCCTAAACAAAAGCAGATAGATCGAAATTGGCTTCATATTTGAATCATGCGATTATGATATGACTATATACATTTTTCTTTTGGTGACGTGAAACCTTGGTGGGTGGACCCTACAGTGATGCAACCTATACAGTGTTAACCCAAGAAAACATTGATGTCATCAACAACATGGCATTAGGAGATCAACGAATGACTCTGATCTACATAGCAGAGACAATGCGCATATCGTATGAGAGGGTGCAGCACACTTTGACTGAAATCCTAGGTATGAGAAATATCTGGACGCGATGGGTTACAAAATTTTTAACGTTGATCAGAGACTATAGATAATGGTGGCTTGTCAACAGATCAGTCAATGTTATGAGCACGATCCAACCACTTTCCTGTCAAGATATGTAACCTAGAAGAAGACCGAAACCACTCGAAACTGATGAGTCTTCAAATCAGAGGAAATGACACTCGTAATCATCCTTATATACTTCGTGTGGTGCCATCAAATGGTAGAGTGATTATCTCCGTGTTTTGAACGTCATGACTACTTACATGGTTGGTTATCTATATAGAACTACAGTGACTACAAACTGCTGACAAAATCATGTGTACTCGGCTGCCCAAAACTATCTTTTGAACCAAGACAACGCCCTGGCTCACAGAACATTGATGTCTCAGAAAACTGAGAAACAAATACGGCTATGAACTGTAATTCTACCCTCTGTACAAACATTTAGCACTCTCTGTTTAAAAGAATGACAATTAAACAGTAATTACAACCTTATTTTGGTCATTGTTGATTCTTAAACAGCATATCTCGAGTTTTTTTTCTTTTTTTTCAGATCTTCAAAATTTTCTTTAGCAGTTTGTGACATGAATAGAACTTTGGGAGAATTACGCTGCATACATTGATCCATTATGATTTATGGCCAAACCATTCGACAGTTTGGGATCATTCTGCATACAGGCCAGATATCGCACCTGGAAATTACCATATTTTCTTTAAAAAATAAATAAATAAGATTTTGCAGGATAGCGCTTTGGTGATAATAACGAGTTCCAAGGAAATGGTAACTACATTTCTTAATAGACTGGCGGCAGAAGTGAATAACGAGGTTATAAATAAACTTGTCCTTCTGTATAATAAACACTTCAATGTTATGGGTACCTATATAGCAACATAGACAAGTACAGTACGTACTTTCAAAATAATAATAAAAAATGTTTGGTTAAAATAACTTGATTTGTTCTTTCTTTAAAATTAATAAATAAAACTGGTACTACTTTCAGGACGTGCCTTGTATATACAAATATTATTCATGAAATTCCTTTTGTTTCTTTATAATGGTATTAAAGCAATTTGTATTTATAAATTAACACTTGGAAAAGGCCATGAATATATCAGGGTTTAAGTGTATGGAAACGCGTTCACACATGATCCTATCAACACAAACTAAGAAGGAAAATAAATAAATAAATATTTAACAACTTGAGCTGTTTGCATTCCGTTCTCACACAAATTATGTACATTATTCTTATACATTACATACATTTTACATTAAGGTATGCTGCAGGGATGTTGGAAGTTGTTGATGTTATTCTGAATTTTAGAAAAGGAATTGCTTCAAGTAAGTCACTTGTATACAGGAATTTTGAATCACAGCTGGAACTCGTGATGACACTCGGAACGATTCCTGTACAAGTTCCAAAATCACTATTCTTGCTTTTTCTTTTTTGGGGATGGAATTTTCAAACGATCACGTCCAACAACAGCGTTTCGCTTCCAGAAAGAAGATAAAAAACCAGCAACAACTATAATAATACAGGCTTCCCTAAAGTGACCCTGTAGAAGTTTAGGAGAGATAATGCTGCTCTCTGGTGTACAAAACTGAAACTGGCCTGCTTTTGTCTTCTCAGTATGCAGTAGACAAAAAAAAGCTAAGTAAGAGGAAAATAAAAATAATAAAATGGGAAATTTCTCCACGCTCAGTCTAGCCAAAAATAAAGAAATGAAAAAAAAAACGAAATGAGAAACACTGACACCCAGAACAAGTTCTTTCTAATCTCTGTAGTGGACATACTTATTAAGGTAACGTTTTATTTTCTGAAAGACCATTTACTTCATATGTTTATAAAACGACTGTGTTATCTTTAACATATTTCACAGCAATCTTTAAGTCTTCAGAATATAATATTTTGTTTTAAAAAATTCAGTTAATTACTCCAGTGAGTGTTCTTTCAGAAAATAAAACGTTCCTTTAATGTGTACGTCCAATGACAGATTAGTAAGAACTAGTTCTGGGTGTCAGTGTTCCTCATTTCGTACGTTTTGTTTCCATTTCTTTATTTGTGGTTAGACTGAGCGTGGAAAAAGTTTTCATTTTATTATTTTTATTTTCCCACTTGGTAATTTTTGAATTTAATTTTTAAGGTTTTTAGGAAACTTTATCTCAGGCCGGTTGCATGATGATGGGATGAAGAAAGTGGTTCGAAATAGAAGAACCCCCCAAAAATCTCACGCACACGGTTTTTTGTTCACCACCAAGCACACATAGTATGAACAGGAATCAAACCGACGACCTATACCAAGCACTAGAGGTGATCATTCTACCATTGAGACACCGCGTCCCCTTTCCATCTTGGTCAAAACTTGTATTCTTATTATTTCTAACTTCCTGATGCAAACATTTCCCTATTTCGATTTTTAGGAAACTTCCCCCAAAATATTGGCCGTCTTAAAATTTTATTTTGTCTATTGTGCTCTATCCATCTGCTCGTTTTTCAATACATTTATAACGCAGGCTAAAGCATCAACCTAACTATATTGAGAAACTGACTTCAGATTTGGGTTCAGAAATGTTAATTTATGCGGCCATTCTAAATATTGTAAGGCCACAACCTTATCCTATAGTATTTTTACACTACATGCACTCAGAATTTAACAAACCCTATGGGCTACACGAAAGCAGGTATAGAGACACTGACATTAGATTCGAATACAGCGACCTTCATTAACGAGTCATTTTCAATATGGTGACATCATAGCCTTTCTTTGTAGTATTTCTGTAGTATGGAGACTCAATCTGTAAATCTGGCTAGCGTATTAACGATAGAAAGTATAGACAGCAGAATCACTTTCTGCTTAATTCAATCATAATCTTTCAGCAATTTTAGTCAACAAATTTTGATCCTATTTAAGTTCAAAATTAATAGGAAAATCAGTTCAAAAAATTTATGTCGAAGTTTACTTTGCATTACTTCCACACAATAAAAAAACGGTTTCTTAAAATTGAGAAAAAAATCTTCTTATCTGTGCACCGAGAAACCGTTTTCTTAGAAATGAGATATCAGCATTCTCATTTAATGTAAAATGAGAGGATACTGGTTTGGAAATAAGATTAGTGTTCTTATTTTAAAACCAACATGTTTATATTTTCAATTAAATAATAATGCTGATATCTCATTTCTAAGAAAATTATATCCCGGTGCACAGATAAGGAGTTTTTTTGTTTCCATTTTAGGAAACCGTTTTCTGCTGTGCAAGGATAAACAAGTCCTATAATTTTTCCTTGACACTTCTACGAAGTAGTACGTAGTTATTACTCCATAAAAGGTTTCATTAGTAATTTTGTATGACTTGCAAATATATTATATAAACATAAGATTAAATAATTGTTGCCAAAATTTACATACTTTCAAAACTTCATATCTCAGTTTGTTCTAAATGAATTCTTTTACTTCAGCCAGCACTGAGAAGAGTAGATTTTTTTCAATAAGGGTTGATGTAACGGTTCTTTTGTATTACAGGTAGAAGAATATCCTTCTACCTAGGATGTCAAATCACAGGTAATACGCATTTTATTATATAATGAATGAAGGTGTTTATTGCAACTGTCTTTCAGTGGTGTCAACCAAGGGAAATAACTGAATGTGGGGGTTTATACTGTTAAAGGGTAAATAGCAGTATTTCGGAATTTAATTAAGTAAATTAATTGTCAAAACCAAAATCACATTAAAATTGTAGTATGCCTAGGTCGCTGTATCATCATAAACAAATTATTTGAATTGGTTCAGTCTCTTGTAAGTGAAACGTGAACAGCAAAATAGACAGATAGATAGATACAGAGATAAATACACACACATAATATATATAAAACAACAAATAAATATGAAAGGGAATCATAGACAGCATTTTACATAAAATAATAATTCAAAATTTCTTTAAAACTATTGACTAGGATTTAATAAAAATTGGAAAGAGCTTAAATGTTAATACTTACGATCATGTACATCAAATCTATGAAAGTCCCTCCCTTCCCTTATAATGAAAATACTTGGAATGTGTACTCACCTAAAATAAAAGAGAAAAATATTTCTTAGTGACAAGAATTAATAATAATTAGTAATCTTAAAATTATGTTTATTTATGTAGACTTGTATTTAATGACAAAGTAAAATCTATTTTCCCTCAAACTGAAAGAATAAGATATTCTATTATCAATTAAAATCGCTGTACGTAATTATTGCACCTATTCATTATAAATTCTATTAGTTAAGTGGATAACAAATTATAAAATGAAGAAAGACAAACCATCAGCATGTGGTAAAATAGCTCTGCGTTTGAATTTGATTCGGGATTATTTTTCCTTACCGGGCACATAGTTTCTAAGAACGGAACGTACTCTAGTAGAAAAAAAATAGAAACCGTGTTTAAAAATATGTGGAAACATTTATTAATTTAATTTTAGAAATAACTTTATTTTCTTTTAGAATTCTAACTCAATAACTTAAAAAAAAGTAATCTAAAATAATACTAAAATAATTTTAAGAATTTCTGCATAGGACCTAAATCGAGAGTCTTTGGCACTTGGCTGATTTAATTCATCATATTTTCATCTTCATATTTAACCTATGGAGAATCACACTTTATTATTTTATTGTCTTTATTTTCACCATTGTGAAAATAAAGATTCTACATTTCAAATATGTCTACAATTTTCACCATAAAGAGAGTTTATTTTCACCATTGGGTTGTTTACAGCAACCATTTCCATTGCATAATCATGTGCTTAATTGTTTGATAGTTTACTAGCTTGGAAAGATCTTGTCAGTTTGAGACCAAATAGATTTCAGTGTCTCAAGGGGAAATTTTAGAAAATTTTCTTTTATTCTCTTAAAAAAATTATATATGTGAACTTAAAATTGTGAAAGTAAACTATTTTTTTATGTAACTATTTAAAAATTTACAGATGTTTGAAAGGTAAAAATTATCCAGAATAATTTATATTGAGAATACAGAAATGGTACATCAATTTACGCCCGGGTAGACTCTTCCTAGCATCCTTGATTTATACACTATCCCGATCTGAGATATAGTTGGATAAAGGCTATAAATAAGTTCAATTTAATTCAACATATACTTGAAAACAATTTCATCCCTCATTCATAACATTAATTCTCATGATAATGCAGTTGGATTAGTCAATGAAACGTTACAAATGCCCATTCCTTCAGAAAGTAAAAAGTTCATAAATAGATTTCAAGGTTAATAAACCACACATCAGACAAAGTATATGGTCTCTTACTGTCCAAAACGAAGATACCATGTGAACTGTGGAGCGGATTTGTCTAAAGCTGTGGATTTGTACACCGGGAAGATAGACATAATCTGTGATTTATTTTTAGCATGAAGATTCACTTTTTGAAATAAATAAAAAGAAAAAAGTAAACAACTGTTTCTTAAAACTGAGAAAAAAATTCTTATCTGTGCATAGAGAAACAAATTTTCTTAGAAATGAGATATCGGCAGTCTCATTTAATTGAAAACGAGAGAATACCGGTTAGAAAATAAGATAAGTAATCTTTTTTTTCTCAAACTGACATTTTCTCATTTTGAATTAAATGAGAATGCTGACTTTTCATTTCAAAGAAAATTGTTTCTCGCGTGCACATATACTTGGTAAGAACTTTTCTCTTAATTTTGAAAAACCGCTTTTCTAGTGTGCATAGCTTTAATAAAATTATATTTTAAACTAAGTTTGTCCTCCAGCATACAAATTTCTATATAATTATAATTTACGTTGTATATGGTAATTATGGCCTAAGCGCGTCACAACCATTAGGGATAATGTCCCTATGCAAGTACTCTTATAATGAAAGAGATGAGAAATGTTAACGTACAGGATCTTATTTTAAGTACTATTTCGGCATTAACCTGGTAAAACTGAAGGCAATACTTTAAAACCCTCAAACAAGTGGCCAGTAACAGAACTCAGAACTACCTATTACTGTTTTGAATCCTGTTGTATGTACTTGAATATAAAATACATATGGTTTGAATGAAAATATGACGAAAGGAAGACCTAGTCCGATAGTTGGGTTGTCTGAACCAGAGAAGTACAAACATGTGCTAACGAAGGAAGTTGGATGAAAAAAAAAGGTGTTTTTTAAGAGTATTTTTAAATTCAAAAACTGAGGTAAATAATCGCCTGCTGAAATACATTAAGATTTGTAGATTGTCGAAAATTTTGGGACAATGCGTGCGTGTGCGTTTGCGTTTGCGTTTGCGTTTGTGTGATTAATATGTGAATGTCCGCGTTAGCAAGATTCGTTTTCTCATGCCCATTTTATGCCTTACCGCAGTCATTCACATTTGAAGAGCCCCATATCCATTCTTTCTTCCGTTTCCTTTCATTTCCCTCACTCCTCTTTGTTTTAAGAAGAAAAGAAAATAAAAGAAAAAAGTTTTCGCCTCTTCTTTTAGTCTTAACACTTGGATTCCTTCATTTCTGTACTAATTTTCGTGTTGCTTCTTCTTTCTTTTGCAACAACTTGTATTGCAGCCGCTGCAGCGCTCCATCCTTCTCTCTCTCGCTCTCGCTACCGCTCCCGCTCCCTCTCTCACAGCTCCCTATCGATCCGTAGCAATGCCTCACTGCGGCAAAATACACACACACACACACACATACATATACACAGAGAGCGCTGTAGCCACTATACGGCAAAATTAACTTACATATTTATTGCTATATGTTATTCCATATGTTACATTTACTCTTTTTTTCCCTACACATATATCTGACGTTTAATTTCTCTTCATTTTTGGAGTGCTTAATTGTTCCTCTTTGTTTGTTTTTGTGTAGGTGGACATGAGTAAGTGCTAACATCATACATATATAAGTATTTTCTTTCGTGAGATATCTACGTGTTCAAATTGATGGAGATTAGTTTGGAAAGTTTTGCGTTTACAAGAGAATTTGGGTCATTAACAAGGTCGTTCTGTATCAGATTTGGAGTTGATATTTCACAAAATATTAATGTATTATCTGGGATTCAAAACCGAGACAAAGCTATTGAAAATAAAAAAAAAGTCTTTGGGTTCGGCGAACGAAAAAAAATTACTTTGGTCTCCAATGTCGAACCAATTTTTAGTATCATTTAGAAAGTGGAAACATCAAATGTTATATATGTTATTTGTTTGGTCATATGTGGTTCTTTTGTCGTAATCATACCATGGATCATACGATCGTTCCAAGTTTTTCAATCGTTCCAAGTGTGAGAAGGAGTTCAGCATAATAGATTCTTTTCCAGACAAAAATATATCTAAACTTCATGCCAAGAATCTTTGTTATCTTTCTTGTGAAATTTTATTTTTTTGAACTTAGATCGTTTTGACGTTTCCACTCTTTATTCAGTATTTTCCCTGTACTTCCTACAATGTCACTAAAAAGAGCTGGAATAACCTTTTCACTGAATACAGTTTCATCCTCATTTAACCGTAGCGTAGTTACGGAATCCCATATTTCGTAATTGAAATATTGGTGTTATAATTTTACACAAAAGCTTTCCTTGTCATCAAGATAATTACAATTGTTTATTATCTCCCCAGCAGATAAATGCCGCTTAATATTCTCTTCCTGTCTTGTCCATTATCTCGAAATTGTGTTGCTCACTATTTTGTTCAATTCAAAACATGTTTGAAGTAATATTACTGTAGGTATGTAGAAAACGCTTAAATTGCACAATGTTTGTAAATTTATTGATTGTTGTCTTCCACCGTGCCTGTATTTGAAATTTGCGTGATAACTACATTCTCGTTTAGATAATACAGGGTGTTCAAAACATTCATAATAAAAAGTGGTTTCTTAAGATTGAGAAAAAAAGTTCTTATCTGTGCACCAAGAAACAATTTTCTTAGAAATGAGATATCAGCATTCTCCTTTAATTTAAAATGAGAACATACCAATTTTGAAAATAAGATCACTGATATCTTGTGAACTCACCGGCATGTTCTTTTTTCCCATTAAATGAGAATGCTGATATCTCATTTCTTTAAACAAAATGTTTCTCAGTGCATAGATAAGAACCTTTTTTCTCAATTTTAAAAAACCGTTTTTTTTCCAATATAATGGTCATAAATTGAGAGGTGAATTTCTGATAACAAAACAAGAAAATGGTTCGTTTGTCGATAGGTAGAAACATGCGTCGTTTCGGAAGGTTTCCAATTGCAGCAAGATATTACCACAAATGACGTAACATCTCGACAGTGCATGACGTGGTCGCTTAGGTAAAGCTTCAAATTTTTAATTCGACAAAATGGAATTTAAATGGAATATCTATGCCCGTCCGTTGCACTATGTTAAGTCCTTGGCAACAAAATTCTTAGTTGCGATAATCGTCCATGCAACACTCCCTCAAACATTCCTCAAACAGTTGTATAGGGTACATCTTTGTGATTTGCTAAGCCAACACATGTTACTTCATAATTTATCGAGATATATATCGACGTCATTTGCGACGATGCCGTTCAGAGTTTGGGTGTATATAGCTAAAACAATTTCGCTTGTATTCTTTCTCAAAGCAATTTTGTAGATATTCAATTTTTTTTACCTTAATAACATTTAATGATTATTTATCTATATTGTTGACGATTTTATGGTAATCTACATTATTCACATTCTAATTCAATGGGTTAGTTGAACCAAAATTGGGTAACTTATACGCTTCTCTTGGATTTCTATATTTCCCATAATTTATAGATGTCATTTTCCTCCTTCTTCCTGGGTTGAATGACTTGTTTCTGCTTTCATTATACTTTGTGACAACCCATACGATGTTTTCTCCCTTTGTTTCTACTGTAGAATTTTCCACTAATGACTAACCAGCATTAATTCTGTGTCTTTTCTTGTCAACGATACTTCGTAGCAACTTCATCTTGCTTGTTTCCATAGTAACGTGTTTTTTTCCTCGTTTCCTTTCCTTTGTGATATTTTCCTTTTAATCAATTATTTTTTCCTTTGTGTCCAACGAAGCCATTTGCTTCATTCGTTCATTCAATTCCCTAAAATTTCGAAGGATTTCTCCAAGACCTTCAAAGGTAACTTTACAAGATCCAATTTCTTCTTCTATATTTCGATCCACCTCCAATTCTTATAAAAAAAAAACATAAGAATAGGAATTCTTATGTTGAACTCCACTAAACAATTATGACACTGTTACTTTTGATCTCATTCCACAATAACTTCAACTCCCGTCGATATCCCATAGTGCTGTTACCGCCCATAAAATTCATTTTATCATTTTATCCCGTCGATATCAAGGTGCTTCAGTCCAGGACTAAATCCATTTGTCCTGTGGAGCAACACTTGGTCATGCACTCTTGCAGGAGTAGAGCTTTAGCCAAAAGTAAATCCACTCTTGTAAAGTTAATCAAGGAAGAGGAATATTTAACTAATTAAATAATTGTATGGCTTACGGAACTTACAAGTTCATCGCTGCACTAACAATTGTCCGCCATTTTATTCTATCCTGAGCAACATCAATCTAGTTTTCATCACGAACACTTACCACCTCTCGAAGATCTTTTCCAACCTTGTCATCCCAATGACGTCTCCGTCTCCCGTACAGCCTCTTTCCCTCCGACTTAATAACCATGATAAAATATAATCTTCGTTTATAGCATCTGAGCTGCCCATCTTAGCCGTTGTGATTTCATTATTCCTATAATATAGGGCGAATCATACAATGTGTGGAGTTCATTATACAACCTCGATTTGGAATTCTTATTTCCAAAACTGACATGTTCTCATTTTCAATTAAATGAAAATGCTTATATCTCATTTTAAAGAAAATTGTTTCTCGGTGCACAGATAAGAACTTTTTTCTCAATTTTAAGAAACAGTTTTTTTCACTATGTACCTTAAGATTTTTAAGATTAACTGTTAAATTCATGAGATACCACTATGGCGTATGCCAGTTCCGATACCAGACAATTCTTTATCGTCACTATGTTAGACTTCAAAAACATAAAGTGTTTTACAATTCACACTGTTACCTCAAAGACATGATTTTATCTGGCAGACAAGAATATTCAATTTTCTAATTTGTTTTAATTAGATAATCGAAATGTATAATATGTCAACATGTTCCAATATAGCAGTTTACAAATTGCAACTTAAAATATGCATGTATATACTCTTTGAATTCTTTTCCGTGTTTATTCTTAAAACACGTTTTGACTAGTAGGTAATGATCGTTGTATGCCGAGTGATGTAATCGTGAGAGGCTAACGAAACCATGCATAATGTTTCAGCACGCGATGAGGCTAATAATAGGCACAAAAAGCTTCATCAAACAGTTACGTTATGATGAGTTTTCTCCATCACGTTTTCAAGGTCATACTTGTGTTGTTCTATCATGTACTATTGTTTTATTTGTTTTGTACTTGTAATATTGAAAGGAGTGTGTTTTTGTGAAATTTAAAAATAGACATGTTCACTTGTCATTTCTTTTCAAGTTGAATATGATTTTCTTCCAGAAACTGAAGTGTGTTCCAATCTTTTTTTAACTTTTAGCGCTCTCCAAACCAAATAAAATTATATATTTTTCCAGAATTTCTAATTTAGGGGCTGTAAAGCTGAAATCAGGGGTGAGCGAGATTTAAATAGAATTTTGCAGGGTTTCTATCGGATTTGAACCGTAAACATTTCAAAGGTAAGGGTGTTCGAGAGTTTTGGGGGTATTCACGAATCTCTCCTCACCAAATGTTTTTACCTTCTTTTAATTGCATTGTGTTCGTCTGTCAATCCATCCGTCTGTTCGTAAGTCTTTCAACCAAATCAGGTAGAGAGAAACTGATACATTTGTGCAAAGTATATGTATGTATAGATAGATAGATGACCGCCTTGCTGGTCTAGTGGTTACCGTCGCTGACTTCAGATTGTGGGGTCCTAGGTTCGATTCCATGCTCTGCCAAGGTTTTTTTTCTCATAGCGAGATGATCTGGAACAGCGCCCACCCAGCATCGTGATGCAATTGGGGAGCTGCTGTGAATAACAGAAAGTGGCGATCACAGTTGAGAGCTTCGACTCTCCTCTCCCAACACGTCTGGTTAGCATGGGAGCAGTAGATCAACTCCTCCTCTCCGGAAAAGACCTCAGGCAGTAGTGGATTGAATATGACTGAATTATTATATAGATAGATAAAGCGAGAGAATAAGAAATAAGCCAGCAAAGAAATTCTAATTTGTGGTGGTTGAAATTGATAAATTGACGCCACCAGTTTTTGGTGTATTTTAACGAAAACTTCCCGAAATCCCTCTAGCGCTCAGAACTTTCCAATTCCAGGGAAAGTTCCCGTCAACTGACAACAGTGTTTCCCGTTGACTTTCCTGATGCAAGTTTTCCATCCAACGGGGGAATTTTTCTTCAATTCTAGCCTACATGATTTATATAATTAACACATGTAAGCTAAATTAAAGTTAGTTTTCAATAAGGTAATTTTTAAACATATCTACTGGAGTTTTTCTTCTTGTTAGTCTGGCAACGATTGTTGGAAATTACGCAAGTAAAAATTGCGTATTGGATTTTCAAGGCTAGGGAACGGAATGTTGTAAAGTTTCTTTCTTTGACAAGATAGTGTCGATGGTGCTGTCATCTAGTGCTCTTAGCAGCAAGCACTCACATCGTAAAGGATGAATGATCGAAAGATGGCGCCAAGTGAGTGAAGTGAATGATGCATATTTCGTGAACTCATCAGTTGAAGTCGTTGCAAAGGAGAAACATAAAAATGTAGCAAAAAAGATAGAGAAAGGTGAAAGTTTATATTTCCTCAAAGTAAAGTATGTTCTTTCTATGGTAGTAAGTGGAGAGCAAAGTTGGTGTGGAAAGTTGTAGGAACAGAACTGTGAAAGAATGATGGAAATGCAATATACATTGCAGGATAAGATAGCTTCTTTTAATAATAAGTTCTGTCACGTAGATAATGATTTCTACACTGTAAAAAATATAAAGTTCTAGTATAATTTTATAGTGCACCTTATGTTAATTTAAGATGGGTCAACTTTTCATCACTTCTGAGCATCTTAGATATGAAGAGAAGTGAACAATCATGTTTTAGGGTTTCTGCCAGAACCCCGAAATTCTCGAGCAATCACCCCCAACTTTACAATTTTAAAAGTTGAAAATCGAGAGAAACCTTGCGAAACTCTACTTACACCCTCCTAATTTTCTTTTTAAATCTCTAAACTGAAAATCGTGGCAAAATTCCTGTAATCTTTACAAGTATGATTCGGCGTTAATAAGCGGATCTCGAAAGGAATGAAAAATGGTGGGAGCAAGGATAGAACTCTCGTTGTCTTGGAAATTACAAAAATCATTAACGAAGTAAGCTACCGGTTGCTTCTTGTTCAGAAAGGGTGTTAAATTGTCAGGCCAACGACTCCCATCGTTGCTTTACATTGCTTTGAGAGTCGATAATCAATGATCGAACCTGGGATATCTCACTAAAGAATGGAGAGCATTATTCATTCTGATAATTTGGAACTTTATTTAATGTATTACCTCCCTGCCACTAGAGTTTCTTCTGTTTCGTTAATTTACAACTAAGGGACTGTACAGTGATCTGACTGTCCACAAATCGATGGGATGACGTCCCTCGGCAAACAGATCTTCTGTTAAAGTGATGGTGAAGTTAATTACAAGCACTTTTATTCCAGGCGTTGCTCCGACATCTGTGGGCTAGAAAACCCTTGGAAGACTTTATTACAAAGAATTGTTATTTTTCTCTTTTAGATCCCTTGATAGATATATAATATTGTGGCTTTGCCCGTCCGTCCTGAACTTCAACCCCTAGAATTGCTAGGACTACGAAAGTGGCTAAGGTGCCGTTGGAAAGGTTACATTCACCCGAATCGTCTTGATTGGGCAGTGACTTGGTGTTGTAAATCAATTTTTTAAAATAAAATTCCACAAATTACTTCTTTCCGTTGGACCTATCTGCACCAAAAAATTGCACCAACGTAATACAAAAATTCTGTGGGTGTCTCTGCCCAAAGCACCCAAGTTATCTGTGTTACCAACCTATTTTCTTTAAAATTCAGTTCTGAAATTTATTCCATTACGTTAGACGTAGCAGCACCAAACTTGATAGAAACATTACTCAACTTAATGAAAAATAGTATGGTTATCTCCATCCCCGAGCATCCTAGTTGTTGTTGCAAACGAGTGTCTAAAAATTCTCATAGATGACTACTAGGTGCAAAGACGTGGTTGAGATGTCTTTGAAAAGGTCTTGCTTAGACCAGCTCAGATGCGTCACTACAGTCTGTCTGAAGCAGGCACCTTAATTTTCAGTGTTGCCAACCACTTAAAAACTTATTATTGAGTTCCATAATTTGCTTCTATACCGTAAACGTATCCGCACCAAATTAGGCAGGAACATTATTCGACACAATGAAAAAATACCGTGAGTATTCCTAGTTATCAGTGTTGCCAGCCTGTTTAATAAATATGTATGTATGTGAGTGTGAGATACTATCAAGGGGGCGAAGCGTTCGCGATTATTAGCAGAATCGGAGCGCTAACTCGTTTCAGCATATCTTCAAAGATATTCTCTACGTGTGTGTTTAAGAAATATAAGTAATGTGTATACGAGTAATTTAAGAACTTATTATTCTTTTTTCAAGGTGATGTTTAAATGTTTCTTTCGTCCTGATTTAGTAGCTCGGTATTACATTATAAACACTTTTCATACATATTATAAACACAGTATGCCATGATTAAAACCTATTCCCTAATTTCCGCATCAAAATTTTACAGTATATAGTGAGAAAAATGACAAGTTTAATTGAACTTCGTAGCTCAGTTCGTTATAACAATAATCTACTAGCAAGATAGCCTGGGTTCTATTCTCGCTTCCGCCAACGTATTCACTTGTTTCTTAGGCTACCAAATGAACAAAAAGTGTTTAAATTATGATCAAAAGTTGGCGACAAGTTGTGGCATTCGAAAGATGTTTCTGAAATGTAAGTGAAAAGCGAATTTTTAGGCAGAGAGGGGGGGGGGGGCTACTCAATCAGAAGAGCAAATGGGAGAAAAACTCGAATCTTTGATTGCTCTGAATTCCTCATCTTGTCTCAGAACGACAACGGAAACTGAGTAATAATTGTGTAACTTTGTGTGGCATAGTCCGTAGCGCGAGCGTCTTCAGTGTGAACAGTCCCGAAGTCGATTCCCAGTTGAGATTCAACATTTTTGTGTTGACCCAAGGATAACTAGAGAGCTAATGTAATAAGTACCAGTAATAGAAAACGCTTAATTCTTGAGAAAAGAAATGTACACTTAATTCATAGAAAATTGTCAGTTTTATAATTACAAATTATACAATTTGGGAATACTGAACAAACAGTATGGTACACGAGGGTAAATCGGGTCATTTTAATGTTTATTACATATTAGGATGCTAGGAGTGGACTGAATACAACACTTTGCTCAGCATTGTACCGGTACTGCCACCTTGGGGGCAAATAAAAAAACTGTTCTCGGTCTTTCATTAATTTGCACCATTGGAGATAGTAAGAGCGTGTTCAGCTCATCAGTTGCACCATATCTAGACATTGTTAATATGAATGTGCTGTTATGTTTGCTGGTACATTAGTTCGATGTTCTCAGATTTTGCACGTTTGAGCGGTAGAAAGAAATCCTGCGTCCATTTTCTGTCACGTCTGAATGTTCCAGTCAGATGATGGATAATGTCTGGCAGATCTTCCCCATAATCGATTAGAAATTAGATTGTTCTTAAGAAACCATTTAAAAGTTTGGTCCGCATTTAAATTTACTTTATCCGTCAGTCCGCCTGTCTGTAAAATAGACTAGCGCCTCAACCAAATAACGTAGAGAAACGGATTTCAGATTTGGATTCAGCAACCTCGCTTTACTCGACCATTTTTAATCAGTTGCTCTAAATTTGACAGGTCTTTTCCATTTGGTTAGTTTTCTCCATTTAGAGAATTCACTTGCATATGGATATGGATATGTATCTTTCTGATTACTACAAAAATACTAGAAGTCCACACAATCAATTCATTTCGTTAATTTCCTCCATCGGAAATACCAGAAGTCTGCACAATCAATTAATTTCGTTACTTTCCTTCATCGGAAATACTAGAAGCACATACAATCAATTCATTTCAGTAATTTCGTCCATCGGAAATACTAAAAGTCCACACAATCAACTAATTTCGGTGCTTTCCTCCATCGGAGATACTAGAGGCCACACAATTTATTTTAGTACTTTCCTCTATCAAAAATACTAGAAGTCCACACAATCAATTTAGTTTGGTATTTTCCTCTATCGGAAACACTGGAAGCCACATAATTTACTTTAGTACTTTCATCTATCGGAAATACTAGAAGTCCACATGAACAAATTATTTAGGCACTTTCCTTCTACACAACAAATTTATTTCGGTACTTTCCTCCATCGATAATACTAGAAGTTCACGCAATCAACTCATTTCGGCACTTTTCTCCATCGGAAGTACTATAATACAGTTACTTGATCTATAAAATGGCCTCTACAATCTATTGGTGAAGATCGCTGGCTGCACTCGGTGATCTGAAGCTATGATTTTTGTTTTTTCGTATAAATGATTTTCATGGCCTAAATGTTGAATCCGAATCAGACTGAGATTTAAATGCTAAAGATTCTGCCAGTGCACAGACCAACATCTTGCCTCCACCGTATCTTGATTATAGTATTTCAAGACCACCCTCAGAGACACTCGACAAGTTCATCAGGTTCGAACAAGAGCGAGAATCCAATCAACATTATCCCTATGTCCCCCAGTCACACCACGTGAATACCGGCATCGTACTTTAAATTAAGCTTTGTATTTCTTCTTCTTCTTCTCTCGCAGAATGAAAGGAAGTCACAATTATGCTTAAGATGCTGCCCTGAAAATCAGGAAATTAAATTTTTCAAAAATTAAATCCAATTTATTTATTTAACTCATATTTATGGGGCAGACAGGCACCGAAAGCCTGTCAGTGTCAGAAAGATGATATCTCTCCGCAATTGTATTTCAAGGAAGGGATGAGAAAGACAGAGAACAGGTTCTATATCTAAGTACTATGCCAACATTCTTCTGGTGAAACTGAGAGGAAACACTTAAAAATCTTAATTGCAATGCCCAGCAGCAAGATTCGAACCTGTGTTACTCTCCAATATAGAGCTAAAGTCCTCAATAGTAAATGATTCACCAGAGAAACTGGGTTCTATTAGGACAAATATAGACCGAGCGACCGTACCTTAGTCGGTCGAGGGTTCGTTTTGCATTCAGGTCGTCCTGGGTTCGATACCAGATTAGGCATGGTACTGAGACCGAGACATTATGCATCGAGACTTACTCGAGAGGAGATCAAGACCGAAACTTATCCGTCGAGACTCGAGACGAGATCTAGACTTGCCTCTAGAGACTATAAGCTTTATTTTCATGAATGTCGATAATATTAATTTAATGCTTTTGTTGATGTTGTTTCATACTAGAAGAAATCTTGTGACAATTAGTTTTATTGTGATAGATTTTATTCAACCACCTTCGTAGCCCTGGTAGTTTCTGAGTCGAAAGTTGTCGGCAGAGGGACGTAGAGGGGATATAAGATTGTAGTACATAATATGCCTTAGACACAGTAAAGTTATTTTTTTTACCTATTAAGCTATGCTTTGATAGGATTGTTGGAGTCACATTTTAATCTGATAACACGGTTTATTTGAAATACCTTGGTGCTTATTTTAATTTATAAGATTCGCAATACGTTATTTGAAAGTAGTGCCTACCGTGAACACACTTCACTCGTTTCTTTTTGATTTAAGGTATGCAGCTGTAATCCATACATATGAATTGGTTCTTTTAATCAGTCAAGAGCAGTATTGTAAACTAATTGATTCATTTGACTATGGAGTTCGATAAATGCTATTTATAATTATTTGTATTTGGTTATTTTATTATTTCCTTGTACAGAAGTTCACAATAAGTAAATCTTTTATCACGTACTGTACACTATTAAAAATTCTGTTAATATTCCTAGGAATTCTCAGGGAAGTTTTGCAGAAATTTTGGTATGTCATGTTGTTTCACTGTAATTGAGGAAAACTCAGAGACTGTTTACATGATTATCTGGATGTTTTTCGTTTTCAGTTCTGCACATGCGCAGGAGGAGAAAACTGTTTCTTTTCGTAGCTGTGCATACAATGTTGATCAAGAGTTTGCTGCCGCCATTTTATCAGTTTTTAATTTGGTAGAAACTGGAAATATTATGAGTGAATGGGAATTCCGAACCCTAATTGACAATTACATAAATGATTAAATTGTGGCGTAAGTCGTGGAATCAACTTAGTTTATATCTTCGGGATTCAAACATTATTCTGTCACTCTATACTGTTTTCCTTTAACTGAAAATTTAGAGCAGTCAATACGACGCTTGATTTTTGTCTAAAGAACACATGTTCAAATCTCCTTTAGACTTCTGTTTTGTTATTCTTTTGCTCCCAACATTCCTGAGAACTGTATGATGTATGATGCCTTTCATTACCCAAATTACTGAAAATTCTCAGGTAGCTATGGGTGCCTAGCTTTTCTCAGGAATCTTTACCAGTATATGCTTATTTATTTCGACTAAAATGTAAAATTTTCATTTTTATTGTAACAGTTATTCAGTCAATTTCCAACAGAAATATATTCATGTGTCTCACTTATTGGTATTCTATATATCATAACCAAAGTTTTATATTACTTTAAAGTCGTAATGTTTTTCTTTCTATTTCAGAATATTATTTCTAATCTAAACCCCAATTAACTATGTAACAAACTATGTTAATATTATACTAATGTTCTTGTTCGGAAAGAGATCGGAAAGCCTGCATACCCATTTCAAATAAGTCAAGGGACGGCAACTTCTTATAGTCTATCGATTTTCGAGACTCTCGAGACGAGACTGAAGTTTACAATAGAGACCGAGATCAAGATCAAGACCGGAATTTTCAGATCGAGACGAGACCAAGACTGACCTAAAAATTCGAGATGAGAACGAGACTGATTCCAGTCTCGTATCGATACTATCGCTATATCAGATGCCGATCATCATAACGGTGGCTTTTTGAGGATTGTTCTTAGTCAAACTAGGAAAATGCCGGGATAGCAATTTTAATTTAGCCCCTGGCCGACTCCTTTCAACATCCTTTCCTCTACTCTTTTGCAGTTTGAGACGTAGATGAAAAATTAAATTAAAATACTATTTCTATACTAAAATGGCATAGAATAGTTTCTGAGAAACAGTAAAAAAATATTCAATGGTTTTTACTATATTGAATTAATCATGAGATATGAAATACATTTGTATAGAAATACAACTGTTCCCAGACGGAGATCAAATGATCTTTCAGTGCAAATAGTAATTTAGTACTTCAAACTAAATATCAAAGGGCACGATAAGTTAAAATATGGAGTTACGCTGTTTATGCCAAATGGCTAACATGAATCATTTTGTAACGCACAGAGAGTAAGAAATTAAAACATCAAATCCATTACCTATGAATTACTTTCTCATTGAAGGCAATTTAGTTCCGGCTGTCTCTCTCTCTCTCTCTCTCTCTCTCTCTCTCTCTCTCTCTCTCTCT
>JAGDQP010003357.1:80987-94850 GCA_022664845.1 Lepisma saccharinum
TCTCTCTCTCTCTCTCTCTCTCTCTCTCTCTCTCTCTCTCTCTCTCTGTGTGTGTGTGTGTGTGTGTGTGTATCTCTCTCTCTCATAAAAAATGCCTTAAATGCTTACTTCTCGTGTTTAGAATTGCAGCCGCTATCAGAATATGTGGCGCTGCTTGCTTTAATCGTATTCATCAAAAGCGCTATGCTAGAGACATCTATCGGCGCCAGACCTAACTTTTAAATCAATCTTTCATACCGTTCGAAGTTGCATTGATGCTGCAATGTCTGCATTATCTTTCGCATGCGTCGGTTAGTCAGAGGTACCATTGAGCATTGTGTTGTGTGAACGGGAGGGAGGGAGGGAGGCGTGGAGTTCGTTCCCCCGAAGTTATATAGAATAATCAAAAAATATATTCACTTTCTCCATACGAAGAGCAATATTGAAATATAAACCTTGTTCCTTGCTGTAAATCATCATTACATAAATGTTTGAATTTATTTTAAGGCATCTTAGGCTTAGGCCGTGATAGGGTGTGGGAAAGGACATTGGAAGGTAGACAGCCGGGGTCTATTTTTCAGGTATTATCCCAGCATTTGCCTGGTATGACTGAGGGGAAAACCCGGAATAACCGCAGTCTGGATGATCGGTCGCTGGGATCGATCCCGGGACTTCCCGAATGTTGAGCCAGTGCTCTAGCACTGATCCACGGCCGCATTATACATGTACTTCAGGTGATCTGTTATCGTCTTTTCACATGTGATACAATAGAACTAAACTCAATAAAATGCATACATTCATTAATGTACAATTAAATATTTCTAGCTATGATGTTGATAGCGAATTGTCTTGTTGTAATATCTATGTGTACGAGAATCGTTGATTGTACTTCAGAATACACCTTCACGGAACTACGTTGCGCTCATCTTTTGGCGTTGTCTACAAAATTGAGCTGCGCGAGTAAAATTTAATGAAATATTTTGAAACATCTCATTCAGTACTTATCCAAAGAAGCCAGAAGTAAAGGTAAAGTCTAAAACTTCAGAATGTAGAAATTGCCGGAAATATCTTAACCATGAAAACCGCATTCCAGTACATTTGATTAGAATTAATTCAGTCGTTCTCACGTGCTTCACGAATGTGAAGTAAACTTTAATATCGTTACCATGGAAATGATAAAAAAGTTTTGTATTCTAGTTTAGTTGACCCAGCCTCCGTAGTTCAGACTGTAACGTCGCGAACTTAGGATAGGTAAATGGGTGGGTACGCAAGTTCGAACCTAGTGGCTAACAATCCAGATTGAGTTTTTCCAGGGTTTTCCCCTCAGTGTCGCCAAGCAAATGCCGGGATGGTACCGTAAGTAACCTTCCCCATCCTGCCCCCTGAGCCGAAGATGTCAAAAGTCCATAAATAAATTCAATTCCAATTTGGTTGAAACCTTAACGGTAGAGCCCTATATAACCATGCCAAGTTTTAAGCCAAATTGGTTTAACTCTTCTAGTATCACGTGCGAATATAACTCTTAAATGAGTGTCGTTACCACATTAATGGTAATTAGTTGAACATTATAATACACTTGAAGTGTTAATAGAGCTACCTTCTATCATCTACATGTTCCGATTAATACATATGACAGAGGAATATGTATCCAATGTTTGAGTGGCGTTATCATGGAAACGATAATCAATACAACGGTGTAATACATCTAAAATATTACATTTACTACGATTTATTATCGTATCAATTTTCGATTACAGTGGCTTAACAGTACATAAATGGCACACAATTATGTGTCTGGTTTGCATTTCGTTACTATGAAAACTGTCAACAGTACAAAATCGGTTAAACAGCTAAAATATGAATTGTATTCGCCTGCATCTTTGTGTTGTAATCAGTTCAACCATTCCTACGTCATGTTGCAATATGTGTTTAATAATTCATGCTCGTTGCCATGGAAACGGTAAATAGGTTAACATTGTAATGTGGTTTAGTGGTTTAAATCTCAATAGTTGAGTCCTTATAAAACCACACCAGGCTTGAAACAAATTTGTATTAGCGTTCTCACACGAGGCGTGAATATGGCTTTAGATAAGAAAGTCTCGTTTCCATGGAAACGGTAACACGCTGAAAGTTTTGGCGCTACTAATACATGGAAGATAATAATATACTCTATTATTGTACCAACTTTGGAGAGAGTAAGTCCAGTCATTCTGACTTAGTATGCCGAAATTGTGATTTTGTTTATGTGCTGTTACCATGGAAATCATTTTTACAAGTCTCAAATCTTTCAAACCTTCTGCAGCAAAACCACTACCTCTCACTGCAAAAATGGAAGATAGAAAAAAAAAGATACAGCTAAGCTACAGGTATTACCCATTTTAAATATTTCTGTCTGTGCTGATAGATTTCCAATCTTGTTCATCGACGTTCGGTACTGCATCTAAAGAGTTATTACTTTTCTTCCCTGAATATTTTAATTCTCTACTTTGGAATTGCAGAAGAAGCATTACAGTTTTAAGTAAAGAAATAAATACAATAGAAACACTGGAAGATCGTGGTTCCATTTAGGGACTAAAATCTTAGTTTAGAATGTATTAAAAATATACAGACTTTAAATAATTATTATAATTATATTCTCCTTTGGAATTGATCCTGGAATGATATGCAGCCAAGCATTACGGAGAAGTCGTGTTGGTTGCATAAGCGTCAAGGGATAAATACATCAGCATCAACCCGAAATCAAATTCACCTTTTATAACTCGTGGTTTTAATTTTTTTTTCTTTACGTAATCAAACTGAGGTACATAGTTATATTTGAGAGAAAGGGAATTCGAGCATACCAGGTACCAGAAGTAAATGCACATATGATTCGTGAAAGTTAATATCTGTGAATATACACGGGAGCTGTATTTGATTCTGAATTCAAAGGATTTGAATTCCGAAATCCGAGATGGGGAATGTACGAGTTGAATTTTAAAATTATGATCCACGGTTTCGTGTGAATCATGATCCACGGTTTGATTCTGAAGTAAAAGAAAATCTTAGAATTCCAAAATCCAAGATGCCGCCAGCATGAAATACCATTATTTTGAAATTATCATCCGATTTTCGTGAAATTTCCTATCCTTAATGTGATTCTGAAATCAGAAATTTTGAGTTTCACAATCCAAGACGATGCCACCCAAAAAAATATATTAGTATAAAAAATCATTTAATTTCCAACATGACTGTAACTCAAAAGCTCTTCATTTTGAGAATTCGTCCGATGTTCTTTAAATGTTGCATGTGGGAGTTCTGAAGGGCCATGAGGGCAGCTTCGTTTCGAAAAAAGATTTTCAAAAAAAAATATATATGTCCTTATTTTTTGACAATTGCACTCAAAAGTAAAAAAAAATGTTCACCAGAGGCTTTTCTAGCAGCATCGGATACCGGCCCTATACTGAGCCAACCTTGATCTATATTGGCCGTTACTGATCCAGTACTGGCCATTACTGGCCCAGATTGGCCGTTACTGGTATGGTATTATGTGCTTCTATGGTAGACAAGTCGTTAGGGGAGCTATAAAAAGTAAAACGGTCCTGATATGGTGCGATAAAGTTGTTGATAGAAGTAAATTACGTAGGACCATTTCTGTTCTACATCTTGTCACCTAGCAGACACATTTATTTGGTAGAGCATTATTTCCGCATCTGTAAGACTAGAATCGGTCTCAGAAGCCAGCCATTCTATCTGATGTTTTTTTAGGCTTTTCCTCAGTTACACCAGAATAATGACAGGACGTAAAATAGATATTGTGTAATGACACGCAATTCGTCTGTAAGACTACACTTTATTTTCAAAAGCGAGCTACAAATACAGTATGTTTCAAGCGTAAAGTCTATAATCAATTTATCGTACCTGTGATGATGTACGGCTGTGAAACGTAGACATTGAATGCACAAAATACTCAAAGAATAAGAATTACCCAAAAATTAATGGAGAGATGCATGCTAGGAATAAGTAGGAGGGACAGAAAAACAAATTGATGGATTAACCTACAAACAAAGGTAGGTGTAATCAAGATTGTAGAGATAAATAAAATGGTCATATATTTAGACGAACAGGTACAAGATGGATAACATATGTTCTATATTGTATTCCCGAGAAAAGAAACGACCTAGAAGACGTCCAATTGTGAGATGGGTAGATGAAATCAGACGTTTTCAGGAGATACATGGATGAGGATAGTATCTGATAAGGATATGTGGAAATAATGGAGGAGGTCTTTATCCACAAGTGGATAGAAAGTGGTTGAATATGAAGAAGATAGATGGCGGGATGGTACTCTAAACTAGGCACTGGCCGACTTCCTTCCTACATTCTCTTCACTCCCTTATCCTGACCTGAGCCAAATATACCTGAAGCTATGAATACAATTTAAAAATCCCATTCATCTTGCTGTTAATTTAATTCAAAGCAAATAATGATTAACTTTAGGTACAAAACTACATTTGTTGGATTGTTGAATTTGTGGGAGAAAGAACATACTTAAATTTTGGAAATGGACAAGGTTAGTAGTTATGGAAGTATATTATAAGTAGTGTCTTAATATAAAGACGTCATAGATTGTGCCGTTATATTTTCTAGCTAGAACTGAGTTCTTTATAACTTTGTATCACAAGGTTTCATCATAACTACGAATTTTCTAAGTTGGTAATTTTGTCTTATATCTATATTCATTTTTAAAAAAATAAATAGAAGCGGGTGTGCGAGATTGGAAGATCCTTAAATCCTGAAGAATGACCTCAACTGAGACTGTCCTCACACAATTTACATATTTTGAGATTAGTAAATACGATAACATTGTGGAGATGTAATCCGCTGTTCGAACGTGGCAGCACCATGCAAGCAGGATGCTGTGAACAAGAAGTTGTAAGAGTACTCAACAGATGGAGCGCATTTCTGGATTTGAATTCTCAATATCAACGTTACCAATCAATGATACAGAGAACTGTACATTTAAGACTTAAGTTTTGTTAAATTGCTAATTTTAAAAACATCATAAACAGCCTAGTGGCATTATCACAATAACTTAAATATTAGATTAGTCATAATATTAGACATATGCTTTAATTAGTTATTAAAAAGTATCTATCCGAGCTGCAATCATTTGTATTGTTGTTAGTAAGATGATGTTTTTTCTAAGTTGGAGTTTTAAAATATTTGTAATAGGTAAACAGAAAACAGCTCATGACATAGAATATTAAAAAGAAGTGAATTCTTGAGTTTTAGGTCCCTTGGTAGTAAAGTAATAGAAAAAAACACCTTATACTCCCGGTCAATCCGTCCCTCTGTCCGTGTGTACACTAATTAAATCTCAGAAACCACAAGATGTTGGCTAGACTAGCTTAGGGCCGCCGAAATCGTCTTGATTTTTGCAGTGGTTCAATGTTGCCAACCATTCATACCGAACTTGGCATAAACATTATTTGACAACATTAGAAAAACACTGTGAGTTTCTATGTCCGCAAGCACCCAACTTGTCAGTGTTGCTAACCTATTTTCTATATAATTGTCTTTTTTTAAAATATTGCGTCCATTACTTTATACATAGCAGCACCAAAAATGGCATAAACATTATTCGAGACAATTAAAACACACTGTGTGTATTCTCGTCCCAAGCACCCTGTTGTCAGTGTTGCCAACCAGTGTCCAGAAATATAATTTCGAACCACAAGCTTTAAAGACGTGTATGTTGGAAACGTTTTGACTTTGCCAGCTCGAAGCCACTGGAACTGTCATGATCAGACTCAGCAATTTTCAGAGTTTCCAACCATTTTAAAATTCAATATTCATTTTTTTAATGTTCTCATAATGTTTTTCTTTTTCACACCTCGAACCTTCGTCACCTTCCCAGTGCTTATCTGAAGTAAGCAGTCGTTAATACTGAACCTTTGAAGATGGATAAATTCTTTTCACACTATTATCTTTATATGTTACAACAAATGCAATTATGGAAAATTCCTTGGTACGTGCGATAAATAAAACTTTCCCTGCTTTGTATGTTACACGTAAAGAATGCATACGTACTTTATACACACTGCTATCTATTAGCGCAATATAAACAATTTCATATTATGATCGTCTTGCAATGCTCAGCTATAGATACCAAGTACCACTCGGGCGGTTAGTTGGTCAAACATTCTCGGCTTCCATTTCCAATTTCCTCGGTGTTATTTCGTTCCTGTCAGTGAGGAAAGGAAGCATAGATCGGAAAGGTAAACATTCCAAAGACGCGAGGTTCGGGTATAAGGTCAATGTAATTACAACTCTATCCTTTCAACTGGTGGACAACTACGGAGTACAGATACATGATTTGATAGGATATTCTTGTTCTGTTGCTCAACGCTGGATATTTTTTGTTATGAAGCAGCGTGAAGCCATTATATTTCATCCACATTAAGTTAACCACAAATGGTCTCACTAACAGACACTATTTTCCATTGTATTGGGATGTCTATAGGCCTATTTCACTGAATGTCGCGAATACCTTTCTCTTAAACTACTCTCACTGGACCATTGTTTGTGTCCCCTGTCCTGGTCGATGTCACTGGTTGCTAGTGTTGGCGGTATTTCCTCAGTATGCACTTTTTGTCCTTAGTTATGATTTGCTACAAAAACCACAAGCCACGAGGATTATCCAACAATATTGTTGACATAGGCTTACTCGGACCCGAGGCTGTTCCACTCTCAGGTCGAATGAAGCCATGTATGGGTGTTTGAACGTGAACCCTAAAGTAGGATTCAATCGTCGCTCGAGCTCGACTCACTGTAACCGAGTCGCAGCATGAGTCTCTCTGAGCAGCGACTCGGCTCGACTCAAGCACATAGTGAGCGCCAACTCGGTTCAACTCGAGCACATACTGAGCGGCAACTCGGCTCGACTCGAGCATATAGTGAGCTCCGACTCGACTTGACTCGAGCAGTTCTGAGTACCGACTCGACTCGACTCGAGCAGCTACTGAGCGCCGACTCGACTGGACTCGAGCACATAGTGGGCGTCGACTCGACTCGACTCGACTCGAGCAGTTGTGGCCACTGACTCGACTCGACTCGAGTAGGTACTGAGCACAGACTCGACTCGACTCGAGTCGTTGACATCCCTACCCTAAAGTGGACTGTACCATTTCAATTTCTGTTTTTCAACATCCGGGTACTTGTCATTTGGTTTTCTTCAATAACGCTGAGCAAATCATCTCTACTGGTGGTCGACGCCCCCATACGACACTTGTATTACCATATCGAAAAAGTCCCGGTATTCACCCAGGATTTTCATTTTTGGGGGGTGTAAAGTGAAAATTGAGAGGCTGTAAGTGGAGTTTTGCACGATTTCTATCGACTTTTGAGCATAAAACTCTTATAAAGTTGTGATGTGTGCTAGAGAATTTGGGGGTGACGCCTTTCCACAGGGGTGGGTGGGTGGGGCTGGCAGAATTATTTGCGTGATGTGGTCAAATTTACTGTTGGGTACCCATCACCACCACATACTTAGCGGCTTTAGTAAGTACTTTTCTTTTGTGTCAGGACATTACTATTTTCTGCTAAACCAGAATTTTGCGTGCGTTTTAGAAAATTAGATTTTCAAAACCATTTTCAATAGACCTCGTACACATACATTTTTCAAATTGCTTTGAAATTCTTTAATATATAGTAGAGTAGGGTAAAGTCTATCAGTTAAGAGATTTGTCATATTAAAAATTAAGGAACACAGAAATAACAAGAAGAACAATATCTTTATTTTTATTGAACCTTCAGTACTTGTATACATGACTTCTTACTTGCTTCGCTTTAATGATAGAGTAGTGAGAATAATTTTTTTTCAAAGTGACAAGATTAATAATTTTACCCTTAAAGCCAGGGTACAGTGGAGGTCAGGTTGTATCTTCAGTTCATACCAATTTTTTCCTTCTTTCCTACGCTAACAAATCCACTTCTATGTAGAAACGGGTATGAATACAAAGGTTTCTGTACCTTATAATCGCTTTTCGTTTATTTCTACAGTTATCGCAAAGAAGAATAACCGTTGATAATTATTTTCCGTAAATAAAGACGTGTTTATTACGTTGGTATTTGTGTACTGCAATTTGCATGAAAAAATATACTGGAATTGTAACAATTTTTAAAAATAGTGATAGGCAGTTAAAAGATATATATTTTTAAAAACTGCACAAAATGTAACCCATTTGAGAACGTGTTAAAATACGCTGGATATACAAAACTAATACACTTCTTAATAGTTGTGTATTCAAATCTATTCTATGAGCGTTGCACAATCATTTGACGCGCATGCGCCAACAAACGTCTAAGTGACATTTTGAAATAAAAAAATTACGAGTACATTTTAATATATAACAGTAAAAATATGAAGCATTAAATATTCATACTTTGCACAAAAGCGAACTTTAGTCTAATATATCTTCTTGCAAAGTATGAATATTTTATACTTCATATATTTTCCTGTTGTATATAAAATGTACTCGTTTGTTTTTATTTGAAAATGTCTCAGAAGTTTGTTCGTTCATACGCTCTATTTCTTGGCGTAAAGTCGAAATATTTTAATTATCACAGCTCTGTTGTAGAAAATTACGCTAGATGACTCAATATTGTAGTTACTATATCTTCCAGCACTAAACCCTATGTGCGATTCTACAAGAGATTGATAGTCAGTATTTACTGTTTCTTGTTAATTCTATCTGTAAAACAATCTCATTTGGTAAATTTAAGGCACTTAATTTAGTGGTATATTTTAATAATTAAAATTCTCTTAATGCCTTATATTTCATTGTCATTTATTATCAAAACCAGCCTCATTACCAAAGTTACATTTCATCCATGAGTTTTATGTCCTGTTTTTTTTTTAATTAATTTTTCTAAGTTAATTTCAACATCTATCATGTACAGGATTCTGTTGTAAAAAACAGTACAAATATCTATTCTGTCGCACTGCTCGATTGCAGAGTATCCCTCAACTAAAATTTTCCGCCTATAGTTGAGTGCTTGGGCCTCGTAATCAGCAATGGGGATCTGAGAGTGTCCAGTTATGAGGAACTTTCTACATACACAGAGAATTGGCCGTGCCGTACTGGTGTAATAGACAGCATACTCAACCGGCAAATGAGAAAACGGGGTTCAAGTCCCGGCCACGTCGGCTGCCCATTTTCTTCATTCATTTCAATTAAAGTTTTGTGTTACGACGATTAAGCCAAAGAACGAAAACACCTCAAGAAAAAAAAATAATGTAGTGAGTAGTGCCAACACTCGTAGCGCTAACCAGTCCAACAGAACTATAAAGTTTGGCGAACATTTTGTATCAAGTCTCTGCGGTCTAGTGAATATGGCCATGGATTTCCGGTTCTGCACAAGAAAAAAGACAGTGGTTCGAGTTCTCTGCAGCTGGCCATATTGACTAAAGTTCAGTATCGCTAAGTTAATGCAGGTATGGTACCTAAATAAACTCTCCAGCAGCCAGTTTCCTTTCTCTGTCCCTGAAATAGTGATCACTGAGGGACTATTTCTTATGAATAGTGCAGCTTAGTTCATAGCTGCCTGTTTGGCCTTAAATGTGATTTAAATATACACCAACTACTTAGTTTTAACTTATAAATTTTTGAAGGAGGCCTTATAAAATTCAAAAGTAGACCTTGATTTTGCAATAAAATTTTTTGTTGATTCAATGCTTGATTCCTTATAATTTTGGCATGTTTCTTTATCTACATTTTCATCGTCTTAAAGCTTCTCTACTTTTAAATGGAGATGATATAATTTGTTAGCAATTTATAGATCTTTCCATGCAAAATTATATGTTATTGTATAAATATTAAGGACGAAGGCCTGCTTATGTAGTAAGTAGTTAAGCTGCACATGCAGTTAAGTGAACAATTCATTCACATTTCTAAGTAACGATCCTGGTTCCTTTTGAAGCGCTGCTCTTGCTTGCAAAGATGTAGCGGAAACCAGATACTGTATAAATAAAATCAAGTTAAGAAATATTCACAAAAGCGAACGAAATAAAACAATTAACTTCTATTTTGATTTCCGAGAAACAACGTAATCATTACAATAGTTTCTTCTGCGTTTCCATTCAGTTGATATACGCGCACCGATAGATGGCTCTAGTGTAGTATTTTATTAACGACTACTGCACTTGGTAGATGGCACCACAATGCAATTCAAGACTCCGACTGTATAATTCCTAGAAATGTCCAACAGGTGGCGCGCACAGCAGTTACTGACCTTGACACGGTATTTCGTTAGTTTTATGAAAAGAAACAAATAGCTTGAACAGTGAAAGAATTATTAGGTTCTTCGGAATTTCAACACTTTATATACTAAATAAAATTTACTTCTTCCCGGACACAATTTCAAACGAAGGAAAATACCGTTCTATTAGCTTTATTTAGTTTGCTGAACAAGCAACGGAGACAAGTATCTCGTATTGATTTTTGTGTTGTACTGTACTCACCATTGAGGAAAGATATGATCAGTTTTTAAAGAATGTTTACTTATTATTCAAAAGATATGTATTTTAAAGAGGTTACAGACTATTTTCTTTTTCTCTGTGAATAGGGATCATAATTCATATTCGTTAAAATTTACTAACGCATATCTTCTTTAAATTTCCAGTTTGAGTTTCCTCGTCTCCGAGATGGTGCTAGCGTTCGAGTCAGAGCTAAGCTTTTGAAATGCTACTTAAAATGAGTTTGTAGAGATTGTAATAACATTATTAGATACTTCGTAATTGTTGTGTCATGTGGAATTGAAAGATGAGTCTGTGATTGAAAATTGTCACAATTGGGTGTACCATTGGAACAAGAACTGATGAAATATTTTGAGATTTAAGCCTCTAGACTGAGACTGTAAACAGCTCGCTACACAAGAGTTTAATTTTCCTGATTTATGTAGATAAAATTATGCAGAAACGTATATATATATTTTTTTTACAAAGAAGTAATATTAGACGATGAAGAAGAATGATGCATTTCTTATTTCATGAACTCCCTTTTTTTCTATTGCTAAATAACGCACTGAAAGATCAGGCCATTTTTCACATCAAACGCGAAAGAACCTTTCATTTCATTGTTAATAAATTGTTTTCTCAAGGAGTATTGTTTTGAATTTGTTTAGTTTTAAATTATATTTGATCTCGATGTAATTTGGTTCAGTACTAAGACATTATTATATTATTTAGTGCCAGTTTCACTTTGTTAAAGTACGAAAATAGTCTTGTAAGATTTGAGGGACCTATTTATTTATTTAAATTTTTATTTAACATGGCAAAGTTAAAACTGGTAGCATTGTCTTCCACTTAACCATGATGCATGATATACATAACCAAAGAAAACGTACTAATAACTACACAATTTTAACAAGCAACATTCATTCCACAGGTGTCAGAGCTCGATTTTGACGAAAATTCATCTATAGGTACAGTATCTAGTTAAACCTTCACAGCCCAAATTATAGGTGCTGTTGTCAAAGAATAACGATTTATTTTTGCTAACATACTTGTGGAACCTGTTATTATACATTGAGATATGTTCGTATTTAGCGACAAGTCATTGTATTCTGACCAAATGTGTATATTTTCTAAATTGGCAATGATTTTTGCTTACTGCATTGCCAAGATCATTAGGTTCAGGTGTTATATAAGCATGTACATCATCTGTGAATAAGTGGTAATTGTATTCAGCGGATTGAGATCCAATATCATTCATAAACATCGAAAATAGTAATAGACCAAGAATTGATCCTTGTGGAACTCCTGCAAGTAATGGTCTTCCACTCTGAGCAGAGCTGTGTGTTACGATCATTTTAATGAATTCTATTGATATGTAATCTGAGCCTACAGCAGAACTTTTTTATTATTTTAATAGCCTAATTGGGGAAATACGGAAATAGAATGTATCAATTTTTACTATTTTCACCACTCTTTGCAAGTATTCGAACCTGTTTCAGAGTCATATCAACATAACTAGGGGGTTTAGGAAAAGAACTCGTTCAATGTATTACAATCTTCAGAAATATAATTTTATTCTTTATATATATACATCAATTATTGAGTTTTCTCCACAGCCATCTGCCATCTCTAAAAATGTGTTGTTGTTTTTTCGCCCGCTGTATACCTTGGGTACATTGGTTCCTAAGTCTTTTGTACTGTATATCATAAAAGACTCCTAACATGTTTTGGTTTTTGCTTTCACTTTTTTCCTGTATTTATTCTAAGCTGTATCTCTCTCTATACACTTAATTATCGTATCTGCTGTTACCGCCCATAAAATTCATTTTATCTTATCAATTACCGTATCGAATCTGTTATCCAGTGGTTTGAATTGTGTTTGATTCTTTTGACTATTCAGTTGCGTGTGTTTTTCATACAAATAAAGAATTTGTGTATTAAAAACATCTACATGGTCACCTACTGACCTATTTAATGTTACCAATTCCCAATATATAAGAATGGCATCTGAACTACCAGGGCTCTCAGTTTGGGAATGTGTAAAGCCATATTTAGGGAAGCGGATGGTTTAAGTAGAGATCTGTAGTGATTCAATGTATTTTAACCGTATTCTTTTTTAAAGTTCGGGGTATATGCTCGAGACTTTAGGGATACATTGCGGAATCTGGCAGAATCTCTGACCTGAACACTCGGTAGTTTCCTCCAAAATAACATAATAATATGTTCCGAGGTGAATGAATCACATATAGCTCCATCTTGTTATCTTCTATTGGTGGTCTAAGATGATATCTGTGGGTGCACGTAAGAACCTAACAGGTAACATTTCTGAAATTTTGAAAAAAAAAAAGGTTTAAAGATCGGAGAAAGCATTGTCCCTTATGGAAGATTGTACAGAAACGCCATGTTTTGGACAACCAAATATTGTTTCCGGATAACTTTTTTTTTCTTAAGAGAGAACATAGAAGGGTACCTGTAAAGAATTGGGAGAGTAACTATTTATTTTAAAATATCACTTAGCAGGTTCTTGCATGGATTCACAGATATGACAATAGTATGGATAATTTTTGAATATACTTAGGGCAGAACCGACGACCATCTACTCTTTAAATGGAGAAAACTTACCACATTAAGAGGATCTACAAGCTTAGACTCACTAGAGTAAAACAACGTCACATAAATCTAGGTCCTTGAACTCAAATCTGAAATCAATTTGTCATTATGTGCTTTGGTTAAGACGATAGCCGGTATAGTAACTATAATACAGTAACAATTAATTTTATAATAAATCATCCACTAGCAAAAATAATTCTGTAATGAATGGTGTATGAAGACAACTTTAAATATGCATACAAACCTTCTAAAAACCAATTTAATTATCCAAATTAGCTTTCCGTATTTAAACGATTTGACATATGCATACAGTTCTTGTGTATGGAGGCAATTTTCAGTATGTACGAAAACATTATGGAGACGAAGAATTGAAGCTTTCCTGGCGGCGAATATTATACAGATGTTCTCGCGATATCAGCCAGGTGAAGTCCGACGATAGAGCCGACGTTTCAAGAACAGACATTGTTCTCATCTTCAGGGCAAGTATACTGAGACCAGTTCATGTGTACTATATATAGTAACGGTAGGGGGCGGAGCTTAAGAATCTGTGTCTCTGATTGGTTGGCCTATAGCTTGACGCTGATTGGTCGTTTTCATGTATGTTTTCTTTATGACTGGTGTCCAAGTCCGACTAAGTTGAAATCCTGTATCTCTGTTGACATTATTACGTTCTTGTAGTATGGCAAGAGATTCTTTTATTATCCTATCCCAGTAATTGGAGCTCTTTGAGATAATTTTAGTGTCAGAAAATAAAATTCTATGTTTTTCTGTTATGCTGT
>JAGDQP010003358.1:0-56028 GCA_022664845.1 Lepisma saccharinum
TTAAATGATAGTAGTGATTGAAATAGAAAATTTCATTTTGGAACATCCTTAAGTATGCATCATAATAGTGAACTAGTTTATCTTGGAATTCTATGGAGTATTACGTGCTTTGCTGTTTGCAGCAATAAGCTTGTTGGAGCAAACCTTCTAATACTGCTTTACACGTACATAAGTGAGAAACATTATTAGACCGGCACGGCAAGTTGCAGTTTATATTTTAAATTATAGTTATTATGTGTATTTTATGTCACTTCTGTATTTTTTATTTTAAAAATATATATTTGAAAGAGTCTGTGCACCCACATTTAACTGGCGTAATAATCTAATATTTCCAATTGAATATTGTTGATTGTAGTTCGAGGACGAGAACTAATTTATAAGTGAACGATACATTTGACAACGGAGGTTGATATCTCAAAATCATGTGATCTCTCAGTATCTAGTGAAATTTGTTTTATGTGCCCCAAGCCCGTCTTCTGAATATGGGAGAGTGTGGGCTACACACAGTGTATATTTTTTTAAATAGATATAGAAGGAACCGGATGGTGCATTATAGATTTCTTACGATCTTTGTATAATGTATTTAAAGATGTTCCTGCTAGGAGAGTTGACAACTTACTTCACTTCTCGCACAGGTTGCCATGTTTTTCCATTAAAATTTTGCTCATTAAGGTGGATTGAAAACGCCATAGTTGCAGAAAGAGCCCAGTTTATTTTGCCTTATATTGTAAAATACGTTGAGTTTGAACAGAAGTGTGTAACATTTAGTAGTTGTCATACTGTGTTGAAGTATGTTTCGGATAAATTCGTTTTAATTCATTTTGCATACATGAATCCATTTTTCCAAACGGATGCTCCTCTTGCACCGTTTCTGAATGATGGACTCCTGGGAATTTTTCTTTCAGTAATGGAACGTTTGGCCAAGGAAAGTGTTTTGAACGGTTATCTATTACGTGAGATTGGTTTATCAAAAAGTGCAAATCTTAATTGTAGTCAGGAATATTCGTTTAGGATGCGAAACCAGAGAGGATCTCAGGAAGATTACTAAAGTTACCGGAGATTAAACACTTAGAATTTGCGTTCAGTGTCGGAAAGACCTAAAAGGATTTGTCGGGAAACTTATAAAAGAATTACCATTGAAGATTAAATCACAAAACTGAAATCTTGCTTCATTCTGAAATTATAACCAATAATTCAGATATTTCTTTTAGACTTCGTGCCTTCACTCTTCCCCCGAAACAGTGTATGTCAGGCAGTAAATCGAACTGGAAAGCAAGATAATATTTTTTTAAGAGTTTGATTTGTGTGTCAACTGAGCGAACAATGTACTTTCGAGAATTTAGGGTTGGTCAAAGATGTGTGAATGTCTGTTTTGTATTTCATATTTATTTGAAATACCTTCCATGTCTTTCCTTTGGGCGAAAAATTTAACACGTAGAAAATTGGGGAAAAATGTAGATTTTCACCTGGAAAACCTGGACCTGTTAAAAGTGACCACTCTGATGACTTTAACCGTGCGAGATAGAGAAAAACGTTTCAAATAAAAATTGTAGGTTATAATGTAAGCAACATAAAAGGTTACGTACAAATTTAGTGAAAAATAATACTTTCAAGACTTGTAGCCACTTTAGAACTATACAGCCGCCATATTGGAAAACAGCGACCATTTTTCACTTGGATTATAACTCGTTTTTAACAGCGTAAGTTAGAGAAAAACTTCTGAATAAAAATTATTGTCTATATTGTAAAGAACATGAAAGGTTAAGTACAAATTTTGTGAAAAATTAATACTTTTTAGTCAGGTATTAAAGATGATAGATGGGAACATGAACTGTTACGCGGGAGAACTTTACTTAATGTCCAAAAAATGTACAGGAAGGATTACAATCCTCCTCCTAGTATCCGGAAAAGATGTAAACGAAGGTTGTACCAAATGATCAACTTTCTGGTATAAAGATCTGATCTTTAAGCGAAGAGTAGTACAGAAACGTAATGCGAAATAGATGAGAGTAAAAGCTGTCGAATTGTGGAAACTTATGGTGATATCTTTGTTCAAGATATTTTCCATACAGTTTATGATGTCGCCTCATATCCTACACATAGTATTCAAGGAGGAGGACGAGAGCTTTGCCAAAATCACTTCAAATTTTAACAGACCCGTTACTGGTGGGAAAACCGACTAAAAGTGGCAGAGTAAACAAAGAAGAAGTCATTATTAACATCGTTATCCTTTCAGTTTTGCAAACCTAAGTCCATTATCTCTCCTTTGAAAACGGATGTTCCTGTCTGTGTCTTCTTGTATGTCATATTTGAATCTCTAGAACTCATTGACCTTCTCCATGAAATGGGCATTGTCCTCCATATCAATATGTTTAATGACTCTCTAAGTTAGAGTAGAACTTCTAAAATACAATTTACAGCTTATAATGTGAGAACCATAAATCGCTATGTAAACAGTTTGCGAAATACTACAACTTGTCAACTTACTTCCAACCTTCTTTGAAATATCAAGTGTAAATTTACGTGGCGAGGAACAAAACATACGGCACAACATTCTCGCAGAATGGCGATTAAAAGCACATTAGGAAACACGACAAGTTTCCCCAAATGATACTTTGGCTTCCTCAGGTTAAAAACAGGTAGGTTGAAAAGTTGAGGAAATAAAAGAAGCCGTCCGCAGATATGGCCTTTGACAGTTTTTTTTGCCGGTAAAATAAAAAATGGCGGTCCCGAGCGGAAACAAAGGTAGGTGCAATGTTGCCACAGTGTTTTGTGAAATGGAATGCTGTTGCTAGATACTAAAACAGAATAGCCGACTTTGATAAACGGCTACATGTATGGGAATTTATGTGTGTAAATATGTTTATTATTGTTATTAAATATATATAAAAAAATATTGTTCAAATAAATGAATAAATGTTTTAAAATTATGATGTTTTATTGCATTTTATTTATGTCAAACCACGATTTATTTAACATGCCTTGATCTTAATTTAGAGCAGGTTGTTTTTTGTGAATAGGAATGCTTTCATAAACAGTACGCTCACTATTTATGGGAATCTGATTTGCACAATATCTTGGCATCGGTTATTTCATATGATGTGGGATATTCTATCTTTTTGGCATCTCTAGTGTGTTCAGTGACCCTGGTGTTAAGATACCTTTTGGTCATTCTGATATACTCGTCCTGGCACTGGCAAGTGATCTGGTAAACTCCACAACCTGTGTTTTTTTGGAACGTAGTAACCTTTAAACTTTGTGAAATTTTTATGTAATGTTTTGTGAGATTTTAGGGTGGGTTTCAATATATTTTTGGCAAAAACTGTTTTCTTTCTATCGGTAACAGGTTGGTACAAAAACAAACCTATCCATGTTTTTATCTTCTTTTTTCTCTTCAGCTTTCGTTTCTTTGCTTGTATAATGTTTCGATTTTGTGCGCTGGGACCATTTAAACAGTGTGTATGTATCATATCTATTTTGTTGTCTTATCCGTATTATATAGACTACTCTCTTTTTTTTAAGGCTGAAGGCATTTGAAAAGAAATTAAGCTAAATACATACTATATTTCATTTGTGCAGGGCGGTCTGATTTAGTGTGTATATTGTAAATTTGTCACTCGTTTGCGTAGCTTACCTGTAATTTTGTTGCAATCGCACTGTAACGCTGAAAGTGCGCTTTAAGTACACATCTGGTAATGCTTTCTGTCGTAAACATTACACGGATATAACCTAATAATTACTTGCAGAGCACTTAAATCTAACCAGGAAATACAAGGGTTGTTGGATGAAAACATCGGGGTTTAGTTGACTTTCTATTGGGGCTTCAAGGAAAGAATTTACTTCGATTGAAAAGAAGCTGAAGGGAGTAACACCCATGCATTAATACAAACTACCTACTAAACCTATAACACAAAATGACGGACGTTGAGAGCATCAGAATTTAAGACGGCTATCATATAGAAAAGAACCTAAAATCTCATACCTCTATTACTGTGGGGATGAACCAAACTTCTGTGTGGTGAAGATGAAGACTTGGGTTGATACCTCGTCGATCTTACAGCAAGTGGCCTTTAGCAACAAGGCCTTCTTCTTTGTTCTTACCCAAAACAGCTTTCACTTCTTCGGAGGGTTCAGAAATGAACAGGGCCCTCTGAACCTAGTTGACGAGCACCAAAGTTCTTACAAAACCAAAGACTAGCAAAGTGCTCTAAGTTGTTGCGAGCCGTACATTGACGAAGATTCGCGAACACAGCCGATGACAAGATCTTACTTTCCACACTTCGCCAGGAGGTATCAAATGTCGGGGTTTTTATTAAAAACCTGCTCTCTCAGTTCTTGCTGTTGCTATTCCCAGCCAAATCACAACTCCGTACACACGCCCATCGGGAACGAGCGAGCCTTCTTTAAACCAATCATAACCACATTGAACTTTGGTTGTGCTTGGCTTGTCACAACATTTGGACTGGTGACCTTTGTGATATTCGATATGCTGTGTCTGGGAAACTTTTGCTGTTGTAGGTGAACTTTAGGCTGCTGATGTACATGAACATTGCTCTGCAGAGTAAGATTGAACTTTGAAACTGTTAACGAAGCTTGTACTTTACCCTTGACGTAACTGCATTCTTGACTGCATATTTCTATGTATCACCGAACACAATTCTCGTTGAAATCCATCTTACTTTTTAATACCACACAAAGATGCAATAAAAATGATGAATTTAACCGAAAACACTTTTCTCTTCTTTAAATATGAGATTTTGGTTCTCTATAAAATAAAGGTAATGCTATTTACAAATACCTTTTAGCAATGGGTGTTAAATACCATTCAACACTCTTCCAATTCGACTGAGGTACCTGATTCCCGAGGTATGTTAGATCCTGAAACAAGACTACAAAATTTACAAGTTATGTACAAGAAATATACAAAATTCATTCTTCATTTATCTTACAATCTTCCTTTAATCATTCAACATTTCTTCCATTGAAGCACACTTTGAGTTTAGTTCCAAAATCTTCCAAAACAAGATGAAATCACCCTATGATCACTTAACACAAACACTAGTAATTTAGGGGAACATCACACACTGGGGGGTGACTGCTGAACTACCTGAGGGTTGTCCTGAAGATGTGTCGACGATTGACGATCAACATTTCACAGTGTCACTATGGGTGGCGTCCATTGTGTGGTTGGCAGGGAAAAGGCTCTGGGCCGGTCGAGCACTATGGTTGGTGTCGTGAATGCTGCAAACCAAACTGCACTGGAGTGCGAGGAAATCCTCTGCATTCCCAGTTGTTGATCTCGAAGATACTTCGATGTTTGGGATTTATGAACGATTCTGATGCTCTTGTCCGTCTTAAAACTAACGTAAGAAATCATGAGTGGGAAGTTCAAAATACGAAAGGAGAGTCAAATTTTCCTGATGAGACAGTCGAATCAGGACAATTTTCCGATGATGAAAAGGAAGTTTATTGGATGGCGTCTCTGGTAGGTCGGACTACTTGCGTAAGTTGAGTGGCCTAACTGATTTCCTCTGATACAGTCCAATACGACGTGATATAAGGTACACAATAATCCCTACAGCTGACATGAAGACAAACGTGAGGACGACAATACAAACAAGAAATGTCGTCTCCGTTAACTGAAAAACAAAATCTTTCGTCAAAGAGAGTTCCAATACAAATTCCAACAATGAATTCTCAATAACTCGCAATCCTGAGAGTGGCAAATGTTAAGACATCCACAACAAATCAGTGAAATGAAAACTAGCGGGGAAGGGATTATAATAGCTTTACTCAAATCCTATTAAAATCTCTTATATGAGAACAGGCGTGCAAAAGTGCATTTTCTTCCAAAATTCAACGTAAACAAGCTATGATACACAGCAATCAAGTGATCTGGTAAAAGTTTAAATTTTCTTTTTGTAAAATTAAATTAGAAAAGAAATAGTCCATATTCTAGTACACACGCATAACCAATGGTTCAGTGGAGACGAGCTCTTCGCCACGAAACCTCAATCATGCGGCATAGAAGAACAAAGACTTTTGCAAGTCATTCTTGGAAGACTGCAGTTCCTTCCAGAAAGAATTGCACTGTTGATATGATTTATAAAAACATAATAATGTCAATGATTTCATGAAAACGACCTTTAAATGCTAAAACTACACTTTTGCCTGTCTGTGTTGACTGTGTGTGAGAAAGAAACACGAGGCTTGCTGATTGATGATGCAGCAAGGTCGCAGGTGCTTTGACGTAAACTTCATTGAGAGAAAGCATCGCCGTTTGTGCTCTTCAAAATCACATTGCAAAAATAACAAAACTCATAAGAAAACGTTAGGAAGAGCATGGGCCGGTAAAGTACGCTAATATTCACAATAATATCTAAACTGCAAGTAGCGGCTACCTAAAGAAAATATAAGAATATTCTCTTTGTATGTGGTCAAGGACGTCTGTCTCACTGTGATCCGGGCAGTGGATCAGGATGACCACCATACTTATGTATCAAATTAAGGTATAAAGAACATTGTTCTTCGTGCAGTTTAGTAAACTTCTAGAGATTAACTGAATGCAAGTCATGTCCGGTTATGTCATACGTGGAGGGAAGGGGGTTCGCGGTGACGGGTGACGGCCTCGCCGAGCTGGCTTGAGAGGGCCATGAAGGGTCGAATCCGGGAAGTGCTCACTATGTCTTCCTTTTTACGCTTGCGAATTGTGTCGTCATACCGTATTGAGTAGCGATTGAGATTTATTTTCCGAACAGTGGTGGCGGGAATCGAATAGACCATTGAAAAAATTTCGAAACATCACTTTCTGGAGTACAATCTAAAAGAAGTACTCTTTGTCCAGGATGATATTCATTGTCGGGAATGTTTCATAAAATACCGTTTCTGGATCTCAAATGAATTACAAATTGTACGCCTGGGCACGGGCGATGTCCATAGTCTGTAAGCGCTGTTGGGTTGACATCTGATCCGTATGTGTGCCCAACTGTAGGTCCATAGGTAAATGCGGAACATACTCATGCAGGAGAGTAGACGGACTGAACCCAATGGCATGTTGCATCAAGTTGTATGAGAACGTGGCCGTTGGGAGATACAGACTCCAATCCTATTTGTTATTCATTATACATGGTGATAACAAACGAATGAGGGTCTGATGGTTGCACGGAACCTATCATTTCATGTGATAAAACATCCGAATATTTCACCTGGATTTTCAATTTCGTGAATAAATCCTTCATAATACCTTATGTATTAGTGGAACCGCGGTCAATTTAAATTATAAGTGGCAGCCCAAATAGGACAAATACAAACTTGACTAAGGCGTCTGGAATGAAGGTTGCATCGTTGGACTTTAGGGGAATACTGACCGCGAAACGAGTGGCCAATTCTATGTCATTTAAAATTTTCCGAAAAGACCTGCTTGCGGGCTGAATCGGTCCGAAGACGTCTGTGAAAATATAACTGAAGGGTGGCCTTGAATAGGATGCTTTTGTAAATTCCATATTTTCTTTCCCGTATGCGGCTTCATGACTTGGCAGTCGAAGCATTCTTTGCAGACTTTGAACACCACTATTTCACATTCAAGAAAAATACTTTCTTAAGCAAAAGGTTGTACGTTTTTGAAGCGGATGCATGAGACGCGCCGAAACCTGATCTGTGCATCTGATCGATAATTTTGTGTTGGAGAGAGAGGAGAATGTAAAGCAAAAATTTTGTCACACACTGTACTACATACTCTGTCATAAACTCTATACAATTTTGAATCTTTAATGCCATACTGATTTGGTACTTCCTTGAATATCGGGTCGTTGGTGGCGAAACGAGAGGACGGGTTTTCTAATACTTCAATGATTTTCGAAAAGTAAGGGTCCTGTCGCTGGAATTCCGCATTGTTCGTGGGGTCTTCGTTTCCAATAAAAGGAAGCTGTAATGTATTAGCTAGGGTGTTGCGTTGGACTGGAGGGAGGGGTGATGGGTTCCTACTAAGTGCATCTGAGAGTGAATTCTTTGCCAAAGATACATGTCACATCAAAATCATAATTGCCAAAAATATTGACAATCGAACCAATTTTTTGCTTGTTTTTAAATTAGTGCTACGTTATCGCTGTACAAATGGAAAGGTTTTCCGTACAAGAAGGAATGGAACGTTTTAATTACATAATAAGCGGCCGACATCTATAATGAAAATACATTATAACGAAATTCAACATCTGTCAACGCTCTCGAGAAGTATGCAACTGGATGGAGCTGTTTATCGAGACCTTCCAGTAGGAGACAGCCTGCATAGCCGAGAGTCAAAGCGTCAGGCCAAACGTGGTTTTTTTTTTCTGTAGAAAAAAGTTGTCAAACAGGTGCTGTGGTAACCAAACGTTTTACGGCATTAAATGATTCTTGGGGGTCGTTCCAAAATACCAAAATTGGGTAGATATTTCCTTGGAAAGTTTCCGATGCCAAGAAATTGTTTAATTTGGCGTTTCGTTTTAGGTTAGGGGAATTTCGCAATAGCTGAAATTAATTTAAAGGACATTTGTACAGTTTGTCCGGTAACAACCGAACCGAGAGCTTCCAATTGTGAAAAGAGAAATTCTGCTTTTGATGGCTTAAGACGGACGTTGGCTGCCCTTAAACGTTCAAATAATTCACGAATGACCTCAAGACTTTGAACGTGCTTTTATATGAGCTGTAACATCATCCGCATATGTAGATAAAAGGGAGGCTGGGATGCCATCTGTAACTAATTGCATCATTGATGTGAGCACTGAAGGGCTAGATTTCAACCCAGTTGGCCAGACGAGGTACTGGTACGTTCCGAGGGACCCTACTGAAAAGGATGTCTTGTCACGAGACTCTTCTGCGAGCCTGGTTTAATAAAAACTTGATAAAACATCGAATTTCGTCAAGAATTATTCCCAGAAATATTTGAAATGACCTCATCTATATTTAAATAACCGTACGCCACTGCGTGAATCTTTGAATTCAGCATACGGAGATCCGGCGTCCGGCTTGCGGATAAGAAGCACAGGGTGATTGTAATTTGACGTACCAACTCTGAATTATTTTCTGTTTCTCCATTTTTTTAAAAATTGTCCGCATGTTTTCTCGAAGATGTAAAGAGAGAGGAAAGGGGCGGACAAAGACCGGTTCCGGATCAGTTGTGACTATTTTGTGTTCCACTAAATGCGTTATCCCGAAACAATCATCGTTCCACGAAAAAGTCACTGTACTCTAAAACTAATGCCAATTTTTCGTGTTTTTGTTGATTGTCAATTTTGGATTAATTTCCACCTGTTTCGGATCAAAATACTGTTTATACGTTTTGATGCGCTGCTGAATTTCTTCTTTTGTCTGGTGGTTAACTTTGATATCCAGTCAAGTCGACGAAAAGAGACTGCCGGGGAGTCCGGAAGGTCGTCCACCGCTTGTCCAATCTTGGAACATTTGGGCAATGAACTCTCCTATTGCTATTATTTTAAGCACTACGTGAGTTTGATTCGGAGTGAAGATCCCTATAGGTGCATCAACATTTGAATTTAAAATTTCCGAAGTGGGTTCGAAAACGAGAAATTTTGAATATTTACACCTATTGACCCAAGAGATTGGCACGTATAGTCGAGAACTTGGATTCAATATCACGAGGTGTGTTGTCACAAAAGTGGGCGGGGCAGGCATTTTAATTTGCGAGAACCCTGCATCTGACATAGTAAGGTGCGCGGGTTGATACTGGGATCTGTGTATTTTTTTTTTTTGGTTGATGTTATTGAAGTTAACGACTTATTAATAGGTAATAACAGAAAAACTCATTTATCAAAGAAATCGGTACCAAGGAGGATTGATGGGTGAACAGACGTTTGAACAATTTTGAACGTGTGCCTAATCTTATAATTCGCGATTTGAAGATCTACTATTGCTACTTCAGTACATATAATTTCTCCACCATTAATTCCTTGTAAAATACTGTGTCGTTTCATACGTTTAGCTGGGAGGGGCACCAATCAAGCATCCAAAAGACTACATTGAGATCCACAATCCAGCACTGGAGAGCAATTTCGTGTACCTATCCAATAGTGACAAGGGCTTCTATGAGAGAGGCATCATGATATTACCTTCCAAATGGCAACACGTTATCGAACAAAACGGCGCATATGTGACCTAAATCGGATCATTCTAACTATGGTAAGTCAAGCCTTCAATGTCATGCAAAAATAATGGATTACTTTTCACTACACCAGATATATATGTATCTATGTATGTATATAAGTATATACATAGATATCGTACCGATCTCAATAGGTAGATTTTTCTTCGAAATTCCCTGAAAAGAAGATAAAACATGGATAAATTTGTTTTTTTTTACCAACATGTTACCGATAGACAGAATACAGTTTTTGCCAAAAAGAAAAAAAAACATTGAAACCCACCCCAAAAACCCCAAAAACATTAAATAAAAATTTCACCCAGTATAAAGGTTGCCAGTGCAAGGACGAGTATATCGGAATGACCAAAAGGAATCTTAACACCACGGTCACGGAACACATTAGAGATACCAAAAAGATAGAATATCCCACATCTGGCCTCTCACATTATATGAAATAACCGATGCCAAGATATTGTTCAAATCAGATTCCCATCAAGAGCGACCGAATTTTTTATGAAAGCATTCTTATTCACAAAAAAAACTGCTCTAAATTTAGATCAAGGCATGTTAACTAAATCGTTGTTTGACATAAAATGCGATAAAACATCATATTGTAATGACCTGCGTGTATAAGAGCACGTGAACATTGTGTGAGTAGACAGGCATGTTTATAGGACAAACATGCGAATAAGAAAGTAAACATGTTGTGACACACACAGGAGTAGACGACGGTCAGCTCCACAAACTAGCACCAGATGGAACGGATAACAGAAGATAGAGGGAGCTGGGATCAATGTAGAAGCAGCAAGAAGAACCACCCGTACATTCAACTATAAAAGCGACCTGTACGAGGCAAGAGTATCACTCAATCCCCGGGTGGTCAGCTTCTCTCCTTCCTCCGTTCGCAGTTGGCTAAGCGACTGGAACAATCTTTGGTACGCAGTTGGCTCTGTTACTGGTGTCATGCGCACACGTAGTCGGCTCTGTGACTAGTGTGTACTCTAATCTTAAACCAACACTTCTCCTGTACGCAGTTTGCTCTGTTACTGGTGTCATCCTACATACCTTAATCCCATCAAATCATCCAAAGAGGAAGAAGACATCTTAGAAGTCATACTTCTAAATAACTTGTAAATCATACTCCTACGGGACGGTAATTTTGTTAACTTTACTCCTTTTATAAATATATGGTTGAGGGCTAAAACCACTCCCGAGTATCATTGTCATCGCAGGTCTACGGACCGCAACGTGATGACATCATCACATAGCCCGAGCAGCAGAACATCGCTGCTCGTATACGGCGTAGGGAATTGGCGACCCCATCGTCCGGCCGGCTTATGCTGGTTGCAATCAGCCAACAACGGCGTAGGGAATTGGCGACCCCATCGTCCAGCTGGCTTTTGCTGGCTGCAATCAGCCCTCGCAGCTAAACATCTACGCTGCCTGAAAGGAGGACCAGCCGAGAGAATTTCATTTACATTCACCCCATTTTTCATCCATTGATGACTCATTATTTCATCTCCTCTTGTGCTGTGAGTTGCGCCTCCGCGCAATGACCAAGGATGTGACAGGATGTATTTGCATTGACGATGGCCCAGGGGAAAGGGGGCGGAACCATTGGATAGCGCCTAGTTCTTAACAGCAGATTCTTGGATGGTCTAGCTCGTTGAGACTGGGAAGTGCGCCATTGGGGAGCTCTTCGGACCTTTGGTCTCGCCAACACTCGGGGGAGTGGGTGTCCCAAGTATCCATCAGTCGGGAGTACAAGTGATTTCGACGCCAAGTCATTGGACTTCGCCTCGATTTCCAGCTTGCTGACAAGGGTGATGAGGGTAGTACCCGGCAGCCTCGTTGGCTCCTCAGAACGAAGACGGAGAAGTGTGGGCATTTACGGCTTTCATTCACCATGGCTCCACCACATCCTAAAAATCAGTCGGCTTCGCCAAAAGAAAAGCAGAGAAAGAGGAGACAGAATGAAGAAAAAGTCACTGACGTAAGTAAGAAGGCACATACAGCTAATGAATCTACCAGTGACAAAGAAGAGAAACTAGAAGTAGAGGAACAGACAAGTATCGTACCAACTATCACACGATATCTTCTAATTAAAGTAAAGAACGAAACAGACAATCCAGGTGGTTTGAAGAAGATATCCCCTTTCCTAATTCAAAGACAACTTACTCATGTTGCAGGTGAGCTACATAATGTTAAAAAGCTTCGGAATGGCACGTTATTAGTGGAGACTTCTACTGACAAACAGACAAATAATCTCCTGAAGATGACGTCAATTGGAACTCTTGAAGTTGTAGTTCAGCCACACCGCCAACTGAATTTTACACAGGGCGTAATAACTTATTGGGATCTTCAAGATGTTCCTGAAGAGGAGATTAAAAGAGAACTCGCCAGTCAAGGCGTAGTGCATGTTAAACGCATCAATAGCAGAAAGACTGGCCAATTACAACCCACAGGATCATTAATTTTGACATTTGCCATGCCTCAGCTTCCTAAGGACGTGAAGGCAGCTTTCTATCGCTTGCTTGTCCGTCCTTATATACCAAGTCCGCTCCGCTGTTTTAAATGTCAACATTATGGACACACCAGCACGTCATGTAACGTGACCTCTGCTGTATGTGCAATTTGCGGAACCAGTGCGGATCCTTGTAAGTCACTGAAGCCTCAGTGTGTTAATTGCAAGGGTGATCACACGGCCTGGTCGCGTGACTGTCCTATTTTTAAGGAGGAAAAACGCATTAGAGAAAATATCCGCTGGTGATGCTAAACGTCGATTAAGAGAGTCTCAGCGCACCCTTCCCTCTGGTGCGTTTTCACATGTTGTAGCCAAAATAGCATTTAAAACTGTCTCGGTTGGTACCCAGACAGTTAATGTCTCAACACAAACAGAGTCTAATGTGCGTGTAGATCCTCCGAAAGCTCCCAAAGGATCAGAGACTTCTGGCAATACGCCGACACACAGTCAGGGACAAAAAAAACACCTGTGCAGGGTTCTAGAGCTCCACGGGTCACGCCTACTTTTAGTCCCTATAAAGTCTCCAAATTAGCTCGAACTTCACCTCTCGCTACGAGCATTAAGACTTTGACGAACGTTTTGGCTGCACAATTAGCTCAGGAAGAGTCTGCACATACTATCCATCAACCAAGTTCATCTTTGTCCTCCGACATGGTTGAGGACCCCCTGATGGATATGGATTTTAATCTCGTGGGTAGGAAAGGGAAACCGAGATATAAACTTAAACGGTAATATTTTAACTGGTTTTTGCAGTGAGTTTTATGATTTACGTTTATTTTATATGATTATGCTCCTTAGCTGTTAAATTTTATGGTCTATTTTTGTTTCATCTTGCGAGGGCCCATTTACGGGCATCCTCGTTATACTGGCCATTTACACCAGTAGGTTGAGTGTGAAGACCTTTTACATCTTCATCTTTTATCTCTTCTTTTTTATTATTTTAATCAACAGCTAAGTTTTGACATGACCAAGATAAGGGTCTTTCCCTATCGGGACGGGCGTAAGCCATAGTGCTCTTACCGCCCATAAAATTCATTTTATCTTTATCCGAGTATCTTTGTCTCTACCGATCCAAAATGATAGGAACATTACGTGGTGGTAGGCGTCAATCTCATATTTTAAGGATGGAGGAGACCAGAAGTGTCCAAAGAGTGCACAGAAAGAAAGCCCAAAGTAGCAATAATAACGTGTCAAGCAACTATATTTTGTTCTTAAAATCACTGTTTGACATCTAAATGGTTAATATTCCTACGTTAGGTTAGGGAATAAGATTTTAAAAGACATTAAACAAACCTTTCACAAGCATTTTTTATGGGCAAATGCCAGTAAACACGAGGTCAGGTGGTCGAAATATAAATTTTGAAACAGAAAAAGAAAATAGCGAAAACGGTGATATGGCAACTCCATTAAAGCCATCATTCAATCTTCCTCACTTAACAAAATTTTCTGGGCCCATCAATGAAGACCGGGACAGATTTTTTATGCTGTTCGAGCATTTAGCTTCTTTACAACAGTGGGACGATACAAAACGTAAAGAACTATTGCTAATGTATATCCAGGATACAGCTTTGGATTTAGTATTCCAATTGAAATCTCAAAATCTTTTAGGAGAGAGAACTTATGTACAGCTGAAAAATAAGTTTATCAGCTTATGTAGACCGAAAATACCACTTCATAAGGCAGAAATGAAAATCAGTGCGATGCAACAATACCAGGAAGCACCTATCGACTACTATTTTTTTACGAAAATGAAGAGCGATAAGGCATAACATTCCGGACGCTACGGAGGAACGCAAAGTCCATTATTTATCATTAGACCTAAATAAGGAATATCTAAAAAAAACATAGCATTAGAAAACTACGAATCCGTGAGCGATCTACAACGTTTGCATGCACTTAAAGCATCAACGGATTTGTTAGAGAAGAGAATTTATGGAAAAGTCTCAAGCATTGTTAGCTATGGTGGACCAAGCACAACAGTCAGATTACAAGAACTTCTCCAATGCTCAATCATCCAGTTAGGCAGATAGGGGTGCAAAATACAAATTTCCAGAATTCCATGTACAACCTGGGACAAATGTATCTGCAGATGAACATCCAGAAACCATACGGCCAACTTCAAAATAGTCAAATTTCACAAGTAGAAAAACCTAGTAGGCAACTACCACTCAGGAACCCAAATTAGACTTTCGAAAAGGAAAACCAGAACCTCCTGGTCGAATATGTCCCTACCAGCCATCCTCAAATGTAAGAACTTTATTACCATGACCAAAACCTGAGCTACCTAACGAAATACCTATATTTCAAACAACAAAATCTGAAAATAACCAAAGCATACCCCAACCTTTCATCCTTGCTTGGTATAGTAACCAACCAGTATCCCCTGGGCAGGAACCCGTCAAGCACATTATTGACACTTCAACATACCAGATACAAGAAGTCAATCCTGCTCCTACTCAGACAAACCAACCTCAAAATAATTTGGAGAGCATTACTAACAAACTAGCAGAATTGTCTTTGATGATGATTAGAAATAATATTAGCCAGAAGCAGAAATACAAGAAAAACGGGAACAAAAAGTTTATAATAACAAGAAAGGAAATGAAAACGGAACACAAAATAACAAAAAAGACGGGGACAAAAATTAAAGTGAACCTGGCACTCTTTCAGTATGTGCCGTATGTTTTAATCGAGGGCACTCTGCTCAAATTTGCTGTCACCGAGAAAAGGACGCTGATTCCGAATTCTAAAAACAGCGTCCCGGACCCAAAATCAAGTTCAAGGAAGCCCGCGGACGCAGTGGGGAACAAACAAGAAGAAGATTGAACTTTCACAAAAAGGACCTGCCACTGCTGATCCATCAAAATTTTAGTCAGTTGACGACTACGAAAAATAGGGAATTAGTGAAGTATAACACCGAAGAAAATAAATCTATGATCAATGTACGCGTAGGTGACGAAATAATACCTACAGTCATAGACCCAGCGAGCACAATTTCCATATGGTCCAGGGCTCAAAAAAGTACAAGAAACTGCACTTTAATACCTTATGTCGCAAATGTGCGTGGTATTGAATTGAAGATTGTCCAAATGAACTTTATTGCATTAAATTCAAAATTGGAAACACTTCATACTTATATTATTTTAGAGTAATTGAAGAAGAAAACAGGACCACTCATCGGTCAAGATTTACTCAAGACTGCAAGCAAAATTGGATCTGGAAGAAAACATTATTTATTTCTATAAAAAACCAAGGAAACCGATATTACCATACATGAGGGAAGTGGAGAAACTTCAATTTCGCAAGCTGTCATAAAACACGTAGAACACATTTCTGCTGACATGACGATTCTCGTAATTAATCCAACGTCAAAGAAAATAAATTTGAAAAAAGAACACTCCAGTAGCATACACTCATAAAAATGTGGAAGAGATTTCTCTCAAAATTGAAGTAAAAGATGAGGAGGACTTGGACGATGTATATAAATATAGAACAAAACAAGAAATAGAAAATAGACTGAAATTCACAGAAAATTATTTTGATATATCTGTTTTCGATATAAACCCAAATTTAGATACAAAATTAAAGTACCCCATTCATAAACTTTTGTACAAGTATAGAGATACTTTCTGTATTTTCCAAGTGACATAGGGTCATTTATGAGTTATGTACACCGTGTAAGAATTGACAAAGCTGCTACTTTCCATTAAAGATCACCTCCGGTTCCTGTTGCTCTCAGAGCCCAATTGTATAAACAGCTCGAAGATTTGATAAAAACAAACAATTAGGGAACAAGCACATGTGAATTTTCATCTCCTATGGTCATGCTTCGCAAACCTGGTTCTAAAAGAATTTCGTTTAATTTTAAATCTCCAGACTTGCAACAAGTATACTAAATACTTGGCCATTACATTTCAAAGTACTGAAGGTGTCTTATATAGTCTGAGGAAAGAAATTGATATCAACCTTAAACATATCAGCAAGCTACGATCAAATAGATTTACATCCTAGTAGTTGGAAATGCATGTCTTTCGAAGTACCACACGATAGAAAAACGTACCAGTTCAAGAAATGTGTTATGGGTAATGTTACTAGCGCTTTAAGTTCATTTATATCTACTAGAATGATAAAGGGTTTACCAGACTCTATCACATCATTCGCAGACGATCTTGTGGTAAGCGACTTTACGGCCAAGCAGCACATAGAATCACTGGAAAAACTGTTGCTGCAACTTCGAAGGCACAATTTTAGACCAAAACCTCAAAAATGTCACTTATTCGGAATTAAATGTACTAGGACGTAAAGTAAGTGGAGAGAAAATTGATTTCTCCGAAAATTTCCAAAAAGATAGAAGCTTTTGGAAGACCTAAAACTAAAGGAGAATTACGATCCTTTTTAGGAATTTGCTCGTTTACAAGAAATCATATAGATCGATACACCGAAAAGCTCAAGCCTCTACAAGCAACTCTCTCAAAAGGGACTAAATTTTCTTGGAACGAAGAAATGGAAAAAGGTTTTGTTCAACTAAAACAAGGCATCCTAAATACGCCAGATCTAAGTCACTGTAATGACATGTTAGAAATTAGAGCATACGCAGACAGCAGTAAGATTCAAGTCAGCGGAATATTGGCATCATACGATCCTAAAACTGGCAAAGTAAAGGTGGTATCATACTGCTCAAGACGATTATCAAAAACAAAGAAACAGCAGCACATGGGCCCACGAATTGGCTGCGATTTTGTATTACTTGAGGAAATTCCAGTACTTTATTATGGCTAGACCCTTTATTTTGTTCACCGATACCAAAGTTCTAGTCAATCTACAGAACCAGCCAGAGAGAAGTGGGAAGTTTCAGCGGATTACATGAGCGATTTTCAGTTCGATGTTCGTTAGAGACGGGGAGTAGATCAGCCTGCAGACATAATAAGCCGTCTGGAACAAAAAACCGACATTGAAACAGATGTCGATGACTAACAAGTAAAGAAAGAAAAAGAAGAAAATACAAAAACATTGCGAACAGGAAAAAAATACTGATGTAGTTTCCACCTCGAAACAAAATTTAGTATTTCGTTCTAATACATTAGAAGAAAATTTTGTATTCAAAATAACATTTCGAATGAGACATTAATTACAGAACAAGAAAAAGATCCTTTTTTCTGGCATTATAAGAGCACTTAAAGGGATAGAACCAATACCACCTACAGCAATAAGAGCATCACAGTTATACACAATTAAAGACATTAAAGACAGAGTTCTTTATAGATTACAAAAAAGACCATGCCACGGCAAGGTATATCTTTTATGCGTACTTCAAACACTGACAAAGAAATTATTTGAGGAAGTACACGCTAGCCCCATCAGCGGTCATTTTGGAGTGAGCAAAGTGTACAAACACTGCTTACAAAAGTATTATTTCCCCAGGATGAAACAACTAATAGGGTTTTATCCCAGTCCGTGTTCAATCTGTCAGCTACTTGGAAAGCACACAAGTAAGACACACGCTGAATTACTACATCATCCAATAAAGAAAATCACCGAAGCGATGGCATTTGATTCCTGCTGTCCGATTCCATGCAGCAAAAAAAAAATTCTACATCAACATCGGAATAGAATGTGCCACACACCATACGACTGCCAGAATAGCGGAACAGATTAATGTATAATCCGTTTCTACTGTTTAGAAGATAAGTTTGTTTTACGGCCCGGCGAAGGTTTTGTACCTTGATATGCATGCAGTTAATACTAGCACAGCTACAAATGGATATGAATGCAGTTAATACTAGCAAAAGAACACAAGAAATTTCGGTAGATAGAATACAGTTCTACCACGAGGAGGATATGCCATAAAATTGACTACCATTTGGTTAAAACAGACAAAATTGAAAATTTTTCATATAGGAAGAAGGAGAAACCGAAAAAAATAATTCTAAAGCATATATCACATACGGGGAACATGAGTTTTCAATTACGACAGATGGCATTGCGCAACGGGTAAGAGAAAAAGACACTGATTGAAACGCTGACTAGCGACGGTTTTCATTACTACGAGTAGGTAACATGTAACATGACAATTTAAAAAAAAGAATATATAAAGCAAGAAAGCACAAGAAGAGGCGAAAGAAAAACAAAAGAATTGGATACATACCTAATCAACATAAAAGGAAAGACTACGCTGTCCACTTTCCCACCTCTTGATATAATGTACCGTTGTCCATTATTTATTGATCAAAACAGTTAAATAATCTTGGCACAGTACACAGTTGGATGAACAACCGCTCTTCTTCATGATGTCACGTAAATACTGTAAAGCACGTATAATTTGCTTACGATTTGTAGAATCCAGAAAATGTCTGTATATATCATTGCTAGTTTTATCGCAATAACAGCCATCATAGTGTCAATTATATTATATATATATATATATATATATATATATATATATATATATACTGCGTCAAGTTTTTAAAAGTACGTATTTGCCAGACTGAGAAAGTCATGAGCAGGATATCGTCACTTGACACAGATCTTCACAATAATAGTGAAACCAATACCTCCAAATTAAACATTGTGTCAATGGAATCATCGACAGTATACGAGCCCCAGACTCGAGGATAATGATGCTGAATCAATCTGAATCTGCCTGTTCTGTGGTACATCGTTGTTTGTTCATACATGTTCCAGTGAACACTAACTTGCATCTATATAAGTGCATAGTGTAGTGATAAAGTGAAATCTCTCAACAGAAAGTTCACAAAAACATCTTGTTTACTATTTTTTCCCAAGGAAAGGGGTAATGTAATGATCCGCATGTATAGGAAGGAGCACGTGGACATTGTATAAATAAACAGGCATGTTTATAGGACGAACATGCGAATAAGAAAGTAAACATGTGACACACATAGGAGCAGACAACGGTCAACTCCACAAACTAGCACCAGATGGAGCGGATAACAGAAGACAGAGGGAGCTGGGATCATTGTAGGAGAAGCAAGAAGAACCACGTACAATCAACTATAAAAGCGACCTGCACGAGGCAAGAGCTATCACTTAATCCCCGGGTGGTCAGCTTCTCTCCTTCCTCCGTTCGCAGTTGGCTAAGCGACTGGAACAATCCTTGGTACGCAGTTTGCTCTGTTACTGGTACTTTGCTGCACACGCAGTTGGTAAGTGACTGGTGTGTACTCTCACCTATAAACCTAACTTCTTCCGTACGCAGTTTGCTTAGGAACTGGAACAACTACTGACACGCAGTTGGCTCTGTTACTGGTCTCATCCACACACGTAGTCGGCTCTGTGACTACTGTGTACTCTAACCTTAAACCAACACTTCTCCTGTACGCAGTTTGCTCTGTTACTGGTACAACAACTACCCGACACGCAGTTTGCTCTGTTACTGGTGTCATCCTACATACCTTGATCCCATCAAATCACCCAAAGAGGAAGAAGACATCTTAGAAGTCATACTTCTAAATAACTTGTAAATCATACTCCTACGGGACGGTAATTTTGTTAACTTTACTCCTTTTATAAATAAATGGTTGAGGGCTAAAACCACTCCCGAGTATCATTGTCTCCACCGATCCAAAATAGAAGGAACATTACGATATATTTTAAAAACATTTATTCATTTATTTGAACAATATTTTTTTTATTTTTTAATAACAATAATAAAGATATTTGTACACATAAATTCCCATACATAACCAAACATATAATTGTTCATTGAAGAAGTCGGCTATTCTGTTTTAGTGTCTGTCATTAGCATTCCATTTCGCAAAACACTGTGGCAACATTGCACCTACCTTTGTTTCCGCTCGGGACCGCCATTTTTTTATTTTAGCTGCAAAGAAAACTGACAAGGGCCATATCTGCGGACGACTTCTTTTATTCCCTCAACTTTTCAACCTTTCCTTTTTCACCTAAAGAAACCAAAGCATCATTTGGTGAAACTTGTCGTGTTTCTTAACGTATTTTTAATCGCCATTCTGTGAGGGTGTACTATATGTTCAAGGCAAGTGTATTCTTTGAAATATTTCATGAACACAGTTGGTCATCGCATTCACTCACGATTTTCACTATACTAGTCCCCAGGTTTCCTATTAGCTTTTTCACAGCATCAGTAGTTGTTGAAACTGATTTTATATACCAGAAAATCTTCGCACCTGGAAAACCTGGAAAAATCATTGAATTTGAAAATTACTAGAAAAATCTCGGAAATACCACAGAATTCTGAAAAGTTTGAGCAAATGTTGGGGAATTTCGTAAGATTGAAAATAGCAACTTTGAACTTAACACTGTCAATGCGTGTCCTGATGTTTGGTTATTTTGCAAGCGGTTGTCCTTCCTTCCGCTAGGAGATACTACCAGAAAATAATTGTGTCACCACAGACATGAAATTAATAGACTGACTATTTAGTTTAATCTAAAGCCTAGTGTCTTCGCAATGACCATTTCTTGGTGTGAGAAACGGAAACGATTTCTTCAGAGTCCAATGTGCGAATTAACTGGGGTTGAGAGGGAATGACCCCCCTGGAATTTTGGATGGCTAATATACGTGTATATATCGCATTTCCTCATGTTATGGTTTTCTGAACTACACTTCGTCACTCTCAGTACAATGTCCGCTGATTCGCACACTGCAGAGCACTCATTAACGTACTTAACAATTATGTAGTGGACTCGAATCGCCCAAAGTAACAGGTTTCTGATGCGGTGGGCGATCCTCGAGCGGTCAATCTCTTCGGAGGCTAAATTGACGGTAAACTGGTTCAACCATACACAGACCCTGGAATAGTACTTTCAGGATACCTCAGCTTCAAGAAAGCAGTCGGCAGCAATTGTGGCTACATCTACATTTATTTCCCAAATTCCCAGAAGAAGATACAATGAGAGTACAGATGGTATTTACAAAAGCACAAAGTAAACTGTGTGAGCTCTTGGAAACCAAGAGTGAGCGAAGTTTCTGCTGAAACTTAGTAGCCAAAGTCTTGAAATGACTAGCTCAACTCTGGTTATAATTTCGTACGAAGAGTATCTGAATAGCCAAACAGTGCCGGTCGGCCCAGATGGGCCGCCGGACCGAACCCCGGACTTTCGAAGATGCGTTACTAACGTTGTCCCTTCGGCAAGTGAGTTATCGCGCTCGTGTCACTAGTATATAGTTCCTCTTTGCTTCCTAGAGCTCACGTTGCTAAACACACGCAGTGCAAACTCGTACAAAAGTCATGGACAGTGTTAACTAGTTCGAGCGAGTTTGGATTGCGTGGTTTGCTAAGAAATTAGAATGCTCGTGTGTACGAAGTTCGTTCAGTTTCCGGGACGATGTCCTCTTGTCCTCGTATGTTATCTGAGGTATATTTCCATCACCAACAAATCTTTTCAAAGGAAAGATTTGTTGCTAAGAGAAAGCTGTAGTTCAAACGCCATTACAATACTAAATGAATTCTTTCTTAATGAGATGTTAAAACAAAGTATTAAACAATTCATATGAATTCTCATGTAACGCATTTGAATACATCTGGAAACACCTTTACACACATTTACATACACTCAGATGAGAACAGGTGAAAGTCGGTAGTACACCCACGGAAGTGGTCAATAGGTGGGTCGCGGTCCCATAGGGGGTCGCGACAGGATCTCACCGTGACAATTATTAGCAGACGAACATGGTGAAGCGAGCTGCGTGTAATTTGTGAGTACCTCAGTGCTGCCACTGCTTGTCCTATGCTGGATTATGAAATCTATGATTCATTCCCGCCAAAACGCGAAACAAACGGGGGACGAACTCACCCCATACAAATTATTTGTTATATGACGCAGCCGGCCTATTATTCTTTATAGACGACGACCTCATTTGAAGGAAAAGTAGTGGAAGATGCTGTGTATTTATTTGAGCATTGGGTATAATGATAATCATTGAGTAGATCTAAAAGTACACCCCTGAATACTCTACTAATTAAGTACTAGTTCGAATATACAATGACTACTCGCACACAAATAACTTCTTGAGTAACCTATCGACAGTTTTTACTGAAGTATCAATGATAGTAACAATATCGTAAGGTGGAGCAAACAGGACATCTTGTCGTAAGCACCTTTCGTTCTTGGAAATAGTATTAACATCAAGACCTTATAATAGATAGATTTAACACGTGATTTTGAATTTATCCACTAGGTAGCACTGGCATAAACCTCATAATAGAATATGGCGTCTATGCCAGAGCTATCTACCGAATGAATTCAAAATCATGTGCTCTGAACAAAAAACCCTTAAGTTTTAGCGCAGACAGAAATGGGGAAGCGTGCTAAGTCTATCTATTATGAGGTAACATTGAACTCATAGGATGTCTTTCGTAATAGGTAAATAAGTACGAGGGCTATTTCTTTTCAACCTCTGGTGAGATGTAAAGAGATAAACAAGAGTAACACGAAAATGTCAAGAATGCAAAAGTTACGTTGATATCTTTGCTACTTTTCCACGAAGTTTCACTGTCATTCATTCACTGGTGTAAACCCAGCACCAGTTTTTTTAACCCCCTCGTGAAGAAAGTATGGTAAGGCTCATCATGGACGCGAGTTCGTTCTTCTCGAAACGAACCTTTTCTGTACAGAACAGACTCCCATGAACTTATTTTCATACACCGAATGTCGGCCATGTTCAGTTCTTCAACATTTAACATATCCAGTGAGATCGGGGATCCCCCAAGTGCAAAATTCGGTCTCATTTGATTCACTCGAGGTGATGGACTGAACGCGGCCGAAATCCATTGGAAAGTGTGTGTTTTGTACGGAACACGAGTTCACGAGATTGGAAAGTGTATGTTGTGTATGGAAAAGGTCTTGAACGTTTCGAAAAGATCGAACTAATATCCATTATGAGGATTACCATACTGGCGGGATCTTTCTTCACGAGGGGGTACATAAACTGGTGCTGCGTTTACACCAGTGAATGAATGAAAGAGAAACTTCATGGAGAAGTAGCCAAGGTAAACGTAACTTTTGTATATGTTGACATTCTTGTGTTACTCTTGATTATCTCTTTACATTTCCCGGAGGTTGAAAAAAAAAATAGCCGTCGTATTTACTCGGTATTCCTCTGCTAAACTAAGTAAAACATTTCATCCTCTTATAGTAGCTATCAACAATTCCGACATCATGTAATAATGTAAACAAACTCGTATTTCTATTTAAATTGTGCGCGGATAAACAAGATAATATAGAAAAGAACAATATAGCAAGGTACGCCAATTGAACAACCCATCACAACAGCATACAGGAAAAAGGGTTAGTTATAAAATGAAAGAAGTTTGCAATTAAAATATCATTGATGACAATATCCTAAAATGTGATTTAATAATTAGTCGTAGTAAATGTATTGTATAAGTGCTATTGAAGGCCATATTTGCTGACTGGCCTACTTTAATAACTTGTTCGGCTTAAATTTCGGAGTTAGTATAAGTACAAAATTAACTGTGTAATCTTAATCAGATGTGTCATTACCGAGGAATTCATTGAAGTGAGAAAAGTAAAATTCAAATTTGTTGAACTCAGGAAATTTTTATTCAAAGAACAGTAAGTTATACTTTACGTACAGACATGTGTGTTCCTGCCAAAGAATCGAGTGACCTGTAATGCAGTAGCTTATACGCTCTCATTTCTTTAACCCCCTTTAACTAGATGCTCACGTGGAAACCACATAGAATATAAATACTGTACGCCTATATTGAAGTATTATCGGTTTATATTGTTAATTAAAATAATGTAGTAATTTTCCTAATATGTAAGCCTACTTATCTGTATGCAGGCCTGCTTCTTATGTTTTGAAATATTCAGCAAGTAAAACGCCCTTTTCTTTTTGAACATTTTTAGTACAGGGATGATCGGCTATAGTGCGACATTAATGACTTGATAACTGAGTACCATTTATTTATATTCCAGCTAACAAGTCAATATGTAGACCTACCCTATTTATGCTTTAACGCATTCATAACACACTGTCCGTTCGTTTTGAATATTTAGTACAAGTATGATTGGCTAATTAAAATAATGGTAAGTCATTTTTCAATATGTAGTCCTACCCTACTTATGCATTAAAGCGGCCTACTTATCCTCTAATGCATTCATAACACACTGTTCGTTCGTTTTGAATATTTAATACAAGGATGGTCAGCTAATGCCTTACAGATGTGGTCCAGAATTTCAATGTATAAGAATGTAAAATTGTCAACAAATTTTAATCCGTGTACGTTACCTTGGATCATAAGGTTAGTAGCTGTAGGTTAGATTAGATTGGACTCCATCTGTAAGATAACCTGAATAATTCTGTCCCGTTTCTCTCCCTTTATTTTAGCTTTTCCCATCTCAAACTTTGTGTATTTGGCCAAGTCATTCCATTTCAGCTATTTTTAAAATTAAAATTTTAAATTTAAGTACCCAACAAAGTTTACTTACACCCGTTTTCTTTAGCAGTGCAATTGTAGTATTTAGTATGCGTAGTTTATCTCATCGCATTATTCATATAATTTGATGGGGGCCATGGTGGGTCCAAATGGAACGCGGGGGGGGGGGGGGGGTGCAGCCCTCGTTTAGCGGTGGGTATACGCGAAAGTGCTGTTGGCATATTCTAACTTGCCATTTGGAGCACCGTCTTATGCGTATTCATTGACCAATCAAATCGAAGTGTCTTAAAAACTAGACTGGTCAAAACAATCTTGCGACCGGGACATGTTCTTGAGGAGATTCTGCTGCGTATAACACGCAGTTTTGTACGAACTAATTAACCGGCTCCGACATCATTTTGTTCCAATTTCGCGTGTTCGCACCGTAAATACAACGGACAAACCATGGTTTGCAAGGTTCCCTCGGTTTCCTGGTAATTAAGGTGTTGGCGTCTTGAATGAAAGGACCCGCGTTCGAGTACCGGTAAGGGCAACCCTTTTCTTTAAATATATTTTTATAAGTTCAAAGGGTCTAGCAGAGTAAGATAGTGAAAAGTGCCTTGGAAGGAATCACGATAAAATATACTACCATATTCAGCATAAAAAATAATGGCACTCCAACAAATTTCAGCTCTAAAGATGCTAACTTAACTCATAATAAATTTTAGTGTTTTTTGGTAGTTTAGCTATATCTCGGTCGGATTTGAACCTACAATGACCTGCTTTTTTTAAATTAGATTTTTTCAAGCTCTACAAGATGGCTTTTTTTTTTTCAGATTTGTTGGCGCAAAATTAAAATTTTGAGAGAGGTTAGAAAATTTGAAAATTAATTTTAAAAACTAACACAACAGTTGGCTTGAGAACAATTTAATGTTATGTATGTTTAGTGCTTCTATAACTATGATTTTTTTAAAGATTTTTTAAAGTAGTAGAACATAACCTAAAAAATAAAAGCAGCATTTTTGTCACTTTTAAGGCGTTTTAGATTCGTTTCGTTAGCTCACATTGGTTCGTGGTGTCCTCAGATCTTACAACGTTAATTTAACTAATTTCCCGACATTATAGAATGATGAAATTTTGTACAGCGATGTAAGTCGGGTGACAATGCAACAGTCGACTGTTACTTTCATATCTTTCTATTTATGTATATATTGTAAAAATATACTTTAATATTTTGTTTATTATATACCTCTTTATCCTAAAATAAATACTAGCCTGCACCGCGGCTGGGTTTGGCTGGTTGCATAAAATTACGGATTTGGGCAACAAAATATCAGCTTGAAAAAGGTATGAACTCCGAAATAACCCGAAAACTGAATAAAAAAGCACGTTCCCAACGGTGCAAGTTAACCAGAAGAAGGTCATCAGTTGAGCACAGAGATTGGAAATAAAATATCTGACCGGGCTTCTTACATAACACGTGCACTGTAAATACAAGTTCGAAAGCCTCGTTTGCCAGGTCGCCTTCGTGCACGACTGGTCAAGACGTCGGCTTGAGTGGAAGGTCCCGGTTCGAATCTCCCCCGGGACAAAACTTTTTCTTCTTTTTTTCTTTCAAAAACATATTTGTATATGTTCATATGTATTATTTAATAATTGCTAGAATGTGTATAAATAACTGATTGCTACTGAAAGCTAGGATGTATCTGGATGAACACCGAGTGAGGTGTGTGAGGGGGCACAATGCGTCCGAATGGTGCTGGGAGGCGCAGACCCCGGTTAGATGTGGGCATACGCAAAAATGTTGTTAACATGCTATTCCACCTGTCAATTTTTCATTTCGTACATATAAAATTCATTTTATCTTTATCTGACCCCAATCCCTGTGCTGTTCATTTGCACGGTCGAAAGAGTCGTAATAAAAAAAATTTAAAGACATCCTTTTCTTAAACAATTCATCACAAAATAATTTTGTTCATTCATGATTAAAAAGAAAATATGTTCATGCATGCTACTCCCATATACAACCACTTTATAAATTCTTCAATTTGCGCGCCCCATGACATGCTTTTCTTTTTAGTCATTCATGAACAAAATTATTTTTTGTTACTTTTTAGTACGAATTGTTTATGAAAAGGATGTCTTTGAAAAGTTTTTTATTACGACTCTCTCGCCCGTGCACATTAACAACACAAGGATTGGGGTCAAATAAAGATAAAATGAATTTTATGTGTACCAAATAGACATATGGAATAGCATGTTAGCAACATTTTTGCTTATACTCACAACTAACCGGGGGCTGCGTCTCCCAACGGCTTTGCTGCCCATCCCCTTCGAACGCACCGTGCTCCCGTTTGCACATCTCGCTCGGTTTGCATCCAGATACATCCTAGCTTTCAGTAGCAATCAGTTATTTATACACATTCTAACAATTATTAAATAATTCATATGGACATATAAAAATATTTAAAAAAATAAGAAGCAATAGTGTTTCCCAGGGGAGGACTCGAACTCGGGACCTCCCAATTAGAAGCTGACGTCTTGACCAGTCGTCCACGAAGGCGACCTGGCAAACGGCGCTTTCGAACTTTGTGTTACGTAAGAAGCCCGGATTTATCTTATTTCCAATGTCTGTGTTCGACTGATGACGTTTTCCTGGTTAATTTGCACCGTTGAGAAAGTCCTTTTTTATTCAGTTTTTTTGAGTTATTTCGGAGTTCATACTTTTCTTCAACTGATATTTTGTTGCCCAAATCCCAAAGTTTTATGCAACCATCCAAACGCAGCCCCTGCGCATGCTAGTATTTATTTTAGGATAAAGAAGTCTGTAATAAAAAAATATTAAAATATGTTTTTACATTATATACATATATAGAAATATATGAAAGTAACAATGGAATGTTGTATTGGCACCCGACTTACGTCGCTGTGCAAAATTTCATCATTGTATATCGTCGGAAAATTAGTTAAATTAACGTTACAAGATTTGAGGACAGCACAAACCATTGTGAACTAACGAAACGAATCTAAAACGCCTTAAAAACGACAAAAATGCTGTTTTTAATTTTTTAGGTTCTACCACTTTAAAAAACCTGAAAAAAAAATCATGGTTATAGAACCACTCAACATACATAACATATATTTATTTTGAACCAACTGTTGTCTTAGTTTTTTTAATTCAATTTTCAAATTTTCTAAACTCTCTCAAAATGTTAATTTTGCACCAACAAATTTAAACAAATTACCATCTTGTAGAGTTTGAAAAATCTTCAGTTTAAAAAAACAGGTCATCGTAGGTGCAAATCCGACCGAGATATTGCTAAAATACCAAAAAAGTCTCTTCAATTTATTATGAGGTTCGGTTAGCATCTTTTTGGTTGAAATTTCCTGGAGAGCCATTTTTTATGCTGATTATTATAGTATTTTTTTTTTATCGCGATTCGTTCCAAGGAAGTTTGCACCTTCTTACCCTGTTGACCCTTTATTATTAATAAATGATTTTTTTCATTTTTCGTAGATTATCTAAAATTAGTTACCATGGGTTAGGTAAGGACAGGTTCGGTTATGTATTTTTACACTTTCGTTTCTTTGTTTCAAATTACATTTCTATCCGTCTGTGCGAATCTGACCTTAACTAACCTCCGCTACCCCATTGTCACTGCCAATGGAAGAAACCGATTATTAAAAACAATTATAAACAGCTAGAAATTTATTTTGAAAAAAGAAACTGAAGTATAAAGATACATAACGGAACCTGACCTTACCCAACCTACCCTAATCAATCCATGGTCACTAATTTTAGATAATCTACGAAAAATGCAAGAAAGCAATTGTTAATAATAAATTTGAACTTATAAAAATATATTTTTTCACAAAAAATAAAAATCTTGGCCCCCGCCGGGAATCGAACCTAGATTTTTTATTTCGTAAGCCAACATCCTACTAACGTGCCACGCTGGAAGCTGGCAAGCGGTGGTCTCGCCGTTATACTTACTGTCATCACATAACATCTAGCCAACACGTGGATTTACATTAAGAGAATCGTACTTTAGGAACTTCAAATAGTCGATTAGAAAAAAAAACTTGCCGCCAAGATTCGATCACGGGATCTCTGGATGAGCTTTCCGACATGCTGACCACCAGACTAAGCTACGAGCTGTCGGCCAAACTCTACTCAGGGTTACTTATAGTTCAAGGAGATCTTCGCCTACGCGAGATAGAACGCCGTATTGTTTCCATCTGAGCTTCCCTTGTGCTGTGGAGGAGGGCGAATGGTTCTGAATAAAAAAAAATCTTACTACAGAAACAACACAACATTTAACGAGACAGGTTCCAAGTATTGGGTATCGACATCGCTCAATATCGGTCATTGACATTTTGAAAAAAAAATAATTCTGATATTTTTACTATTTTTTAAAAGAAATCCTATTTTTTATATAGGGTAACCAACATAGACAAACCAACAAGAACTAGTAAAACGTAAGAAGTATTTTTTTTATAATTTCTAATATGTAAAGAATACTATTTTCTGTAGCTAAAGGTACATCACGTCGCTGTGCTAATGGATTTTAAAATTTGTCGACCACTGCTAGTTTGTAAAATTTGTAGTTACGCTCAATTTTAATAATTTCACGTGGTTTCCGTTTCTAACTTTTTTTTTTTTTTTTTCTTTTTGTTTTGCCAAGAACTGGCTATGATTACAACGAAACAGTTTCAATTGAAAGAAATGATGTAAAACAAATGTAAATAAATATAAATTTAACTTGTCCTTCTACTAAAAGGAACTCCTCTTAACAACCGCATGGCCTCGAGGAAATACGCTACTTTCTACCGTATAAACGAAACAAGTGTAAAATGTCTTCCGGTTCTGGCGGTGTACGATAACCAGCGTAATCAGTATTACTATAAATCTTGTTGGTTTGTCTATGTACTTACAGTGATCAAAGAATCCTTGGCAAAAACACAATCAACTTTAACACTTTATTTGTTTGTGTCTTTCCCGTTTAAGGACGTTATTTCTGCATTTTAACATGCTTTAACATGTTTCTTTATCACCAAACGAAGCTGACCGCGTGTTCACAACAATATGAACTTTTTTATTTTATCACCATAGGGATATAGAATAAACTTCGCTTGAATAAACATCGGTTTGCCCATATGGACCTATATTGATCAATATAGATATCGGTTAACGACATGGATCGATATGGTTCCATGACGAGTTCTCTATTTTTAATTGTAATTTATTTACTAGGAACAAAAAGTTCTGTAAAAAATCGATTTATTCTTTGCACAATACTTACTATAGTTTTAGAAAATAGATAAATTAGTGATACCGATAATCGATATAAATCCCACATCGATCGACGTGGGCTCAAGCGGGACGCTCTCCAACCCGCATTAACGATGTGGGGCGATATGGGTCCCATGAACAGCCAACGTGCATGTGCTACTGGGGGTATCTAATTCCTGATTGATCTCCTGCCTGCCAATCCGATACGGTCTTCACAAAGTGAAATTTTAATGCTAGCGCCTAAACACAGAAAGGCCTATTTTCGAAAGCTTGAAAAACGGGAGTTAATTAACTGTACAATAAAAAAACGACGTACCTGACTTGCGTAACCTCCACTTGCCCTTGGTCTCCAATTTTATAAAATTTCTTAATACGTATATATCATCATCATCATCATCATATTCAGCCGTTTTCTATCCACTGCTGGATGAAAGCCTCACCCTTTTCTTTAAACATATCTCGGTCTGCTGCTATCCTTATCCATGTAGCTCCTGAAAAACGCTTGATTTCATCTACCCATCTTGCATTTGGACGTCGTCTGTAGGAATCCAATGTAGTACATTTGTTGTCCATCTTCCTTCTGTTCGCTAGCTATGTGACCGGCCCATTTCCACTTCAGCTTCTTCGCAGTCTTTATTACATCCTCTACCTTTGTTTGTGCGCAAATCCATTAATTTGTCTTCCTGTCCCTCCTGGTTATTCCTAGCATGCATCTGTCCATTGCTTTTGTGTGACTTAATCTTTGAGTCGTTTACGCATTCAATGTCCAAGTTTCACAGTCGTACATCATCACAGGTAAGATACATTGAATATAAACTTTATACTTGAGACACATTGGTAGTTTGCTTTTCAAAATAAAGTGTAGTCTTCCAAACGAACTCCACGCCATTTTACATCTTCTATTTATTTCATCAGTCAACTTGGCATTCGATGTTTTGAGCTGGCCTAGGTAAACATAATCATCAACTATGCCTATTGTCTCTCCGCAAATCTTTTATTTCCCTTTTTGCAATATGTTGATTGTTTATGACCTTTATTTTACTTAAATTCATTTTAAGTCCTATTTTCGAACTCTCATTATTCAGTTCTTCCATTCTGGTTTGTAGTTCTTCCGCATTTGAAGCAAACAGGACTATATCATCAGTGAACCGTAGGTGATGAAGATATTCGCCATTAATTTTATTTCCCACTTCATCCCAGTTTAAATTTTGGAACACTCTCTCCAGGACCTCACAAAACAGTTTTGGGGAAATTGAATCTCCTTGCCTTATTCCTTTTCCAACTTCAAATTTTTCACTTTCTTGATGTAGTCTAATGACAGATGTGGCAGTAGAATAAATGTTTCGCAGTAGCTTGATGTACGCATTTTCGATGCCTTGATGTTCAAGTGATTTAAGTACTGCTGGCAAGGAGACCGAATCGAAAGCTTTTTCGAAATCTATGAATCCCAAACAAAGTGGAAGTTCATATACATTAGTCCTTTCCATAACTTTATTCAATGTTTGTATGTGGTCCATTGTACTAAATCCACGACGAAATCCGGCTTGTTCCCTTGCCTGGTTAAAATCCAAGTTCCGTTCAATACGATTCAAAATAACTTTGATGAACATTTTGTATAGAACTGACAGTAAACTAATTGGTCTGTAGTTTTCGACGCGTTCTTTGTCCCCTTTTTTGTACAACAAAATTATAACAGCATTATTCCAACTTCTGGGTATTTCTCTCTTCCTCATTCACAATGAGAATGATTTTGCAAGCTGCTCTTTCATCTTTTCACCTCCCCACGTAAACCTCTCTGCTGTGAGTCTATCTTCTCCTGGCGACTTTCCGTTCATCATCCCTTGAAGTACTTTATCCTCTTCTTCTTTCATTACATCTGAAACATCTACATCATTTTCTTCTGAGTCTTCATTTCCTACCTTTTCTTCGGAGTAGTACAATTCTTTGTAGAAATTTTCAAATATTTTTATAATTTCTTCCTTATTTCGTGTTACGTCTGGTCTCTTAACTGCAATTATTTGCTTTTTACCTATCATGAGCTGCTGTTTGGGTTTCTTCAGGCTCTTGTTCTCCTCGATTGTGTTTCTAATAAGATTTTCGTTATATCTTTGTACATCCTCTCTTATTTTCTTCCTTACGGTTTTATTTAGTTCTATGTATTCAATCCTTTTTATGTAATTTTTCTCTTCTTTCATTTCCCTTCTTTTCTTCATCAAGAGTTTAGTTTCTTCTGAGATTTTTCTCTCCTTTCTTTCTTGTGCCTGCTATTTCCTTGTCTCTCTCTCTTATTATCTCGGTCAGTATTTTATTTCTGCTATTGATATCTTCTACATCCTCTAACTCTTAGAAGGCGCTAAATCTGTTGCTTAGTTCTGTCTCGAGTGTCTGTCTGTTTTCCCTAGATTTTCCAGATCTAAAAGTGGCGGTCTTCCTCTGATAAGCTTATTTCTCTCAAGTCTAGTATTTAGTTTCAGCTTACATCTCACCGTCCTATGATCACTTTAGACTTTGAAACTGTTGAGAACAGACACTTCTTGCAAAATTGACCTGTTATTCGATAGAACGTAGTCTATTTCGTTTTTGGTCTCATTGGGCCTTTCCATGTCCACTTCCTCTGGGGCGGTTTCTTGAAAAATGTATTGGAAATCAACAGTCTGTTGAATTCTGAGAATTCCACTAACTTCTCTCCTCTCTTGTTTCTTTTGCCAAATCCAAAATTTCCCACTTTCGTGTCACTATATATATGAGAAAAAGTTATTTTTCTTAAAGAACAGAATATGAACAAAACCACATCAGGATTCGATCCCGGGTTGAATGCATTAGCTTTCCGACATGCTAGCAATACCCCAAATTGGCAACTGGAAGCACCTGCTAGGAAGTAATATTTACTTTTTAGGGAGTAATCCGCCTGCGCGAGAATGGCTCCGCCTCAGTAGGATATTGAAGGTTTAGACCCTATTCTTAATTAACAACATTCTTTGATTCCCTTTCATTTCCCGATCCTACTAATCTATGTTGGTAATTAAAAGTTCACTTTGTGTAGACCGTATCGTATTGGCTGGCAGGACTACGTGCGACTAGATACACGAAGATAGCATTGCTACAGAAGTGGGGAAAATAACCTCTTAACCGTAAAGAACACTGACCAGCAATCAATTTGCAGTTGCAAATTTGGCGTATTGGTACGAAGTTGAGTTACTAAATAAAAAGCCCTGGTTCGATTCCCGGCTTGGGGTAAGATTTCTTCTTTTTTTTTTTCCAAAATATATATTTATATGTTCATATTTATTATTATTAATAATTGCTTTTGCATTTTTCGTAGATTATATTAAATTAGTGATTATGGGAACGTGGAGAGTAGGTACTAAAATTTAGGATGTATATAAATAAACCGCTGAGAGTAGCGAGTTTAATGGCTGATTTAACAACTCCTTTGTTATGGTCTGTGTAGCTAAGTAGTTACCTTGTCAGACTCATTCTCGACGTCTTTGATTCGATTCCCAGCCTGGTTTTCAAAATATTAAGCGCTGTAAATTTTTTTGCGATTGCTCCTGAAAGATTTTTATCCCACAATGAGAGAAACACACAAGACAGAGAGAGGAGGCAAGGGAGAAAGACGCAGACTCTGTAACCTTAAGCGTTAAAATTTCATTTATTTCCATGTTGAAACGTCCCCAACCTAATGATCCCAAAAGTGGATCACACAGACAAATAGAGTCGCCAGGAGCCTAGAGTACCCACGCAACGCATCTAACCTAACCTCTAGCTCCAAACATTTTCTACACCCCAGACGAGCGGCGCAGAAATGCCTTCCAGATTTAAGAATATCTGGGAAAGAGGATTCCAGATCCTTGTGATCGCTGTAAAAAAAAAATAATTTAGATCGAGGGAGGAAATACCGGTAAGGCGACACCTCCAATCTTTTAATTAGATCGTCAGTTCATACTCCGAAGTACCAGCTGGTTCAGATTAGCGACAGATTAAGAAAGAAAAACGCAGATCTTTACTTGGGAAATAATCTCAAACGATGATACGCATAACGACTCATATGTGACTCATACGGTGTCTTTACTCACTTCGAAGTCTACAGGGTGGCAAAAGACCATGTCTTACCTTTACCTTAGTAGGGCTCACACCTGTAGTCTGGAATCGCAATTCCTGAAATAAAGACGAACGAACACAACGAATGACGGTCGCAACTCAATCCAAACGTAGTGTCATAACGCAAAACGCAAATAATATTTATTCACACAAATCACATGCTGGAGTCACTTCATATTTCAACGCAGAAATAACCAGAAATTCAATATATAGTTCCTTTCCCAAGTCATCACTTCTCAGCTGGCGAAAGAATCCTACCACTGGTCCACGGATTTATGAACCGATCTAATCTAATTAAAATAACATCACTCAATACGATAGGTTTACCGAAATGCAGAAATAATATAGTATCAATTGCTGTCAACTTTACGTAACGATTCATAGCTAATTTCCAATAGATATCAAGTTAAACATTAAATAACTCACTGCACATTATAAATATTACTAAACACTGTAAGAGGATGATCAGCTAATGCCGTAGATCGTACCTGGTTAACTGAGAGGTTTCTACACTACGTTCACTGAACATAAACTCAAGATTGTTTTCGAAGAAATATAAAAATTTCAGAATTTCAATTTATTGCTTTGAATTTACATCTTTCACGCTTTCGGCTATGATAATTTTATCAGAATCTGAACAGAATTACAGTTGAGTTGTAAAACAAACAAATTTGAATCGCTGGTATACATGAATTAAGCAGAACTGAAAGTTACTTAGTCACACATAAATGTCCATAATTTCTGTAATAATTAACAAATTTCGTTGATTTTTTCACAAATTATTCCCGAAATATTGTTGTATAATTTAGAAAAGTTTTAGCACAGTATTACTTACACAAAAGAAGTTCTAGTCCAAAATACATGGTAATGAAAGAATCACTTTAACCTTAATAATTGCGTGACGTCATTATAGATGATTACTACGTTATACAAAAGACGTTCTGAATAAATCTTAAAAATGTAAAATATTGTTATAAAATATTACTTTTTCATTGGAGAATAGTGGCTGGAGTTGAAACCAAAATTATCGAACCATGTCGAATAAATTAAAATTTACTATTAACATGAAAACGGTACGCAAAGATAGTCGAGCAGACATGTTGCTAATTTGATCAAGTATGGAAAATATGCGGTAGCTGTCAAACATGGCTAACAGGGAATTTCGAATAGATATGGAAAACTGGAGACGAGACATTGGCATATGATTATTAAAATCCAACGAACCGATATTTATAATGTAAGAATTCGGTTAATAGCGGCCCCATACTGAAATTTAGAACATATTGTACATACTGATAAATAATCTCAAAACAAAAATAATATAAAATTTTAATGAGTTGGAAATTCCGAAATGATGTCGCTGAAAAGTCCTGTTAGCACTTATATCGATTTAATTCTTCTTAATGCGATTTAAGGTGATTTTCCGGAACGGACGAAATCAATCGAAATACCATCAAAATATTTACAAAATTTCGTGTTTATATCTACCTCTCGTAGACAGGGCTTAGGAAGTACAGTTGACGGAAAGCCCGGACATCCACTCGTCTCGTTTTAAAAATTGGAACTAAACTAACATGGCGTGGGAGAGCAGTTCTCCCAGCAAACGGAGAAGAAGGCTGATCCACACCAATCAGCAAAAAACAAGTCACGAAGCATTGACTAGGGCCAATCAAAACAAGCGTTAGATCCAAGTCATTGCTGCGTGACTAACGAAAACCTGGATGGATAACGATAAAAAATCCAAACGGAACACGCTCAAAGAGTCTAAAACCAACCAAAGAGAATGAGCTAAAGAGAACACACTGAAAGAAAACAAAACGGAGACTAAGAAAAAATAAAAGGGGAGAAAATAAAAATAAAAATGGAACAGCAACTAGGCTGTTACAATGTCTTCCGCCATTTTTCTATCCCTCTTCCATTCTTTTCTTCTCTCGTTTTTCGCTCTTTCCCCGTCTTCTTCCATGCGCTCTCTGTCTCTCCCTCTCTCTGTGTGTGTGTTAACGAGACAAGTTTTGTTGCATTCAAGTACGATGTCCATATTATTATTTTCCTTTACTTTGAATTAATTCCTATCTCGTGGTTCTCTACATGATCATCACGACTCATTCTTTCTTCCTCCAAATGGAGGAATATCCTGGCATGTCATCAGTTGGCGCATATTTGTACTGTCATGTTGGTTGTCTAACTATTAGGCGTACAGTGAAACAATTCCCCTGGAGAAAAAAGCTAATATTTCTTATCTACAACCTCCATTTATTATTGTAAGCGACTGTACAAACGTTTCAAATCGGCTCGAACCTGTACCGAGGACGTGAAATTTGGACTGCACATTACATTTCATGTCCAAATTTGGAAGTTCACATTTACCGACATCGATCACATGGAAAAGGGTGCGAAAAGTCATTTATCGTCATATAACAGTACGTTAGCTGCTGAACTGAACTAGACCTCAATAAAGTTCGTGTTACACGATTTTGACGGTAAAATTGCAGAAGCGACGTATGGCCACTATGTTTATGCCACGTCTGTTAACAGCCGAACAAAAGGAGGACCATGTCAGGACCTATGGAATTGTTACGCCAAGTGAATGCTGGCTCATATTTTCTTCTGACAGAATCGTGTTTCATATATATGAAGTTTTAGTAGTTATCTACTTTGAGTTAATGTTGTTTATTTGACAGTTACACAGAATAATTTAAAAAAATATAATTTAGTAAATTAGAGCCCGGATATTTATGTGCTTAAATGAACAAGAAATGACATCTAAAAACTACTAATTGCACAGCAAATATTATCCGTGCTATACTTGCTGTTATATGAAAGACAATACGACTAATTATTTAAATCCATACGCTCCTAGGTGAGAAAAATTTTACATACATAAAATTTGATAGTTTTGGAACATATTGGAAATAATGTTTTATAGTGTATACATATTCTTTGCATGAAACATTGAAGTAAGAATAAACGGTTACTGCTAAATCCAACCATGTAATTTTATTTATTTATTTAACAGTTTCCAGCTGCAGTCTAATGTTGGCCATTTTACACTGGATATTAACCATAACTAGCGGAAGGCTTTTCCCCTGGTGTGACTGAGGGAAACAAGTGAAAAACCTCAGTCAGGATGGTTGGTGTCATCAAACGAACCCGGGCCCTCCAGATTAAAGGTGAGCACTCTACTGACTGCTCTACCTCTTCCTGGCATTACAGTGTACAACATTGAATAGAAAGGAATGTCGATTGTCAGTTAGACCAGTTTTATCAAGCGAGAAACTTCTTTCTGCATCACACGATGTTATCGCCACAGATTTTAATTTCGATAAACAATTACAGCCTTAAAAACTTATTGGCGAGAATTTATTTGTAAATTACAATTACTTAGAAATTTGTAAAATACATGCTGAAGTATAAAAGTAAAAAATACAACAAATTATGAAAATTTTAAAATTCAGTCAGTATTACTTTAAAATTAAAACAGTTACACAAAAATCATTGAACAATTAAATAATTAATAGAATATGTATATAGTGGAAAATTCATTAAAATATGTATTAAGTATAAAATATGTAAAATTACGTAAGAACATACAGGCCTGTAAGTGATCATATTCACTCAGTTCGCCCACAAATATACATGTGAATATATTTAATTAATTTAGAGAAATATTTAATTAAATAATTATCTGGTCCCTATTTATTATAAACTGTGTACAAGAATATCCTTCGATTTATGCAACTCCAGTTTTGAAAACACGACTGTAATGTATATCAAAGTTACTTCGAATTGATAAAAATATTCAAAGGCTAACTTGTCTCCCCACTTCAGAACGGTAATCGCCGCCTATGTACTCGGTGATTGACATGGTTTGTATATGATGATTCATGTGGTAGTGACCACTTTCCACTTGTTTTAGACTTTCGAGACCTTTATCAAGCACCAAGAAAATTACCACATTGCCATCTGAAGAGTGCTGACTGGAGTAAATACTAAATTCATGTTCAACTATTGAACCAAAGAGATGTGCCCTTGAATGATTCAGGCACATACTTGAAACGTAAAATTTTACGAGCTGACAAATGTTCCATCCCACAATCTGAGCAAACGCCACGTCGGCGTTTTGTTACTTGGTGAGATAAGGAGCTCGGGAAAGCACGGCAACGGCGCAATTACGCTTTATGGGTGTTCAAACTGTAACTTGTATGCAGTTCGACAGTCACAAGCTCATACTCGACGTCGTATGAAACAAAGTCAGCGCTCATCTTTTCGTAAGTACGTATCTTCTGTTACCTCACAAACGCCAATTCGAGACGTGTGAGAAAGGACAGACGTTTACAGGCAATTGTCAATCTAAGGCTCTGAAGCACAACAATGTTCTCTACAGTGACCAGAATAGATTGCTAATCTTCTAGGATTAGCCTTCGCAGCAATATCCAGTTCCGAGCACTGTAGTGCTACTTTAGCTAACATAAAACGTAAGGCAGAGAATAATATGCAATTCCACTCTGATAATATGCAAGCATATTGTAGTAATGTCCAATACGTGTAGATCAAGCGCTCACTATATTAAGAAATCAGATAACCCTTTGAGTGAGTAGCATTTCTGTGTGGAAAAGTTTTATCCCTATTTTGTACATGCTTATGATTATAGATACCTTTATATATACACACTGACAGTTACTAATCGTTATTAACAATTAATTACGACTTCACATATGTTCAGAATAACCATATATTGTTTCAATACAAGCTCCTCCATGCGTTATATATTATACGATCAAAAGTGTAACCATAAACGAATCATTGTTACCATAGTGGAAGATTCTCCATGATCCTTCTACTCGGAATAAAGAAGTTAAGAAGTAATAGCTAATTAGATATGGAATGACCTTTCAAGAAGGCTTTTTGCCCAAAGGCGTATTCTTTTAGGAAGCATGCTAATCGCTCATCTCAGCATCCACTCCCCCTGTGACTAGAATAGAAGTACCACCCCCAACTCTACAAGTGCAGAACAATAAAAAAATGGCATTATATAAATTCCACCCCAACACTTAATAATATCTAGGAATCATACCATCTTTATGATCTAGTACCTGTATAAAAACGACTCCGCTATATCCTCATGACCTTCCTTCAATAAACCTAACACCTAACTAATAATCTCCTCAAACTCTTTGCTACTTATTACATGCGCATACCCTAACTCTTGAAGTCTTCTCTCACCATTAAAAGACTTAGCCTTTGATTTTAAACTATTGCCATTCCGTTTTCTGCTCTTTTTGCTAGAAGTAGTCTTTCTCTTCTCTTTCGTTAAATTATCCTGAACCTCTGATTCTATATTTTTTTACGAGCTCTACCGAATTATTATATGTAGTTTCTATCTGCTTGTCGTTTTGCTCCCTAATCACTTCCTTACTCAACAGTTCCAAAACTGGTTCACCTTTAATCTTTTCTTTAATATCAGTAGTCATTAATTTAGATTCATGTCCAGCCAGTTCGTTATTATTAGCAATCCATGGTCATTGTTGACGGAATCCACATAATCTGCCACCTGAGTGTTATCCGGATTCTCTTGTCTTATATATGATGATAATTTCAAAAATTAAGGTCTCGAACCTTGGATCTTCTTTCAACCGATTGTATGCTGTCTGTAAACGATTATCAATTTTATCCAACCACGGCAACGGAGCCATCGTTCGCTGACCCACGTCAATTGCTTTGTCACACAACTTGATACCATCTTGATATTTGTGTTGCTCAAAAAAGACAGCTGCCAAATTTGCCATAATAAATCATGTTATTGGAATCTATTGATATCGCTTTCTCAAAATGCGCTGCTGCTGTGTCAAAATCATGTTGTCTGTAAGCTATATTTCCCAGACTTGTTTCCTGATCTGCCGATTGTGAACAGCTAGTATTGGAAACCATACAACTATTTTTTTTTTCTTCTGTAAATTAAAATTGTTAGGGCAAAGATTGAGAGATAATTATGATAGACGACAATGTATTCAGAAGAATAAAAATGGTTTTATTGTAGAACAATGCTAGTAGCTTACATGACAATTAGTAGAGTTGAACTTTCGTATTGAATAGCTAACGTTGTATGCAAATCGATGAATTGAAATAAATATATACTATAGAACATTAAACTATCTATGAAATCATTATAATAATTGGTGACGAGGAATACTGTCAAACTCACGCGATACGAAGATGACACTTAAGCTTACGTGATTAGTGACGAGATGGCTAGGAATAATGCACCATTATTCTTTCATCTGTATTGTCTGGTACATGATGTTAGCGAGGAAAAGAAGCCGCTCTTTTACTTACTTCTATGGATTCTAAAACCTATGGGCAAATGCAAGATTTAATCGCTCCAAATGTTATGGGTCAATTATCATATCAAGAAATTAAAGACCTCTTACTACAGTTGTACGCAGTAAAGATTAATTTGATAACAAAGTTTTCTGTTCCATCGTCTCCGTCAGCATCCAGAACAACCTATGAAGAAATACATATCTGAATTAAGGACTCAGGCTAATAAGTGTAAATTTGGTATTTTTTTGGAGGATGCATTAACAACACAGTTAATATTTGAAATAGTAGATAACAATCTTCGAAAAATGCTGTTGGTAAAGATCTGACGTATGAGAAGTTGACTGAAATAGCAATTCAACACGAGATGATTGACCATGACAGCAAAATGTTAGCAGGTCATACGTGTCGCACTCCAATACTACGGAATGAAATAGATCAAGTACAGGATAAAAGAATGGAAAATAACAAAGAAAAATCGCAATACGGGCCTAGTTCAATGGTATATATTTGTCGTTTTTGTTCATATAATCATAAAAGAAAGAAATGTCCAGCCTATGGCAAGATTTGTACTTTTTATGGAAAGAAAAATCATGTTCAAGTCTACTGTGAACGAAAAAAGCATAAGCAGAATTCAAGACCAGAGTAAGGTTAAGGAAATACATAATATTGAAGAAGAGGAAACACAGAAGACTATTTCCAGTGTTCAGGTGGAAAACGATTAGAATGATTTTTGGATTAATACCATCTATGATGACAAAGATAGACAGACATATCCTGCTTCAGCACTTCATGTGAGAGTTTTTAGAAGATCATTGGATTTGATGATAGATTCAGGTGCCTGTTATAATATTATCGATTTAATATCTATTCAACAATTACAAGTAGAACATTTGCTGCAGCCGTTTGAAGTATGTTTAACCACCATTACCAAGCAGGAACTACAAGTTGGGGACAAAATCACTCTTTCAACAGTATATAGACAAAATCCGTTTATAACGAACTAGATGGTTGTAGATATGGAACTGTTCCCTACCAATATTAGGAAGAGCAGGTATGGATGGACCCATTGTAAGGAAACTGGAAACAGAATATTCAGCTATCGTAGACACAATATATCTTTTGCTAGGAAATCACAAAAACGAAGATATGATAATGACCATATGAAATATATAGGAAACCAAATGCCTTTGGAGGTTATAAGTCAAGAGAAAAACGTGAGGCAATAGATAAACACGATTTGGGCTAGTCAAGATTCAGACTTCCGATATGAACTAGACCAAAGATACGCAATTGATAACGGAAAAAGAGTTAGCGGGAGGACACGAGACAAGAATCTCCCAAAACCATCGATGATTTTTGGCGAGAATGGTTGAATAAAGGGCGTAATATTATAAGCTATAGAGGCAAATTTTGATGATGATTTAACCGTTGATGATGATGTGAATAATTAATCGACATGATGACATTGAGATAAGAGGACACTTGATCGATTGAACGTCCTTGTGATTTGATAATACTATTATTGATTGGATGAATTTTTGCAAATGACTTAAGATGATTAATTGAAGATGTATTTGGAGTTTACAGAAAGAGGAGGTGAACTGTTACGGTTAAGATTGAGAGATTATTATGATAGACAACAGTGGATTCAGAAGGATAAGAATGGTTTTATTGTAGATCAATGGTAGCAGTTTACATGGCAATTTGTGGAGTTGTATACAGATCGATGGATTGAATATATATATATATATATATATATATATATATATATATATACTAATTAACATTAAACTATCTATGAAATCATTATAATGAAAATGTAAACCTAAACTATGTTCATTCGTTGCACAGTCCGGTAACAAAGACCAGAATCTGTTTGGCAACCAGAATCTCTAAATTCAATGAAATCATCAGTTTGACTTCCGATAGTAACAGCTTCACTTCCATCTTAAACTGTTGTTGTAATTATATATTATCCGTTTTTACCTCCACTTTATCTGAAGTAATAGTTTCTGTTTGTTTAATCTGATACCTTAAAGTATATGTTCCTCACGTTTGTTTGTACATTCTGAATATCTGAGAACTCAAAATTGTTTTTTTGTTCCCATCGTTAATTTTTACATCATCGACATTTGCGAATTCTAGGTGCTGATCACCACTAATATTTTCCAGCGAATAAAAACAGTCAACCTCTCAGAGACTGGTATCTATACTTTTCATTATGGTACGGTTGACCTCGCCCATCGATTATGGGTTGCAAACATTTGTGAAACCACTCATCGAACTTTGAATCAATTAATTTTGACACTGTGTATTGGTAATTGATGTTTGCCGTTGATTCTAATTTATCTCCAGCTACCTTTTGTTCAGCTGCTTCAGAATGCGAGCTCGATGCACTGAGATTGTCATCTATGGAATCTTTCCTCAATAATTTTGTATTACCTAATAACCTTTCGTACCATCCAGGAATAATTTGATCCATACCTTTTCGACCAATTATATCCTGAGATAAGACTGAATCTGTAACAGCAAGTGTTATCATAGTTATTTTATTGTGGAAAACAATATGTAATTTTACATCACCCATTACGTTTATAGTCGAGTTGTTGAAGATATAATGTAACCGTGTGGAAAGACAATCTTACATTATAATTTCTTCCAAATGATCATTGTTGTTTTCAACAGTATCGATCAACTGTCGACAATCGTATAACGTTAGAAACTATCCTTCAGAATGCATTCCTCCGTAATAGAATTTGACTCTCCACTGGCGCCTATCGCGCAAGCTGTCATCAGTCAGCGCATTGTCCATGCCGCCAAGCCTCCATTCAAGATTCACCGGATGTACCATGTGCTGAGTTATTACTTCAAGCCGGCTCAATAGTAAAGCGCTTGGGGCAATCGGTTCGATCCCTGCTTATGCCATGTACAGCCGGCACGAATTTCACAACCGGCACTATACAGGCAGGTAGATGTCGTTCACCAGGCATTCGTCACACCCACACCCTAACATTGGATCACCACTTTGTATAACTTGATTCCTCACTTGATTCAACGGTTTTCCAGTGTTCTGGTGGTCCAGTTTTGGCGTTTGCTTGTGTGGTGTGTGGCTTATAAGCAGCTGTTAAGACATGGAAACCAAGTTTCCGCACCTCACATCGACGTCATGGTGCTTAGAGTGATACAGCTTGGATGATTGATGATTGCGCTGTACGATCCTCATTACACTCGACGGTCTCTGGAGGTCAAAATGGGAGGTTGGCCTGCACGCGTCTGGTTGTACGCGTCCCCTTCACGTTTCCATTTCACTATAACATCGGATCTAGGGATGATCAGAAGGTGAAAATCTCACTCACAGACTTCTTACACAAGTAGCACCCAATCACATGCCAACGTTCTTAACAAGTCCCTCCATTGTTTCTTTTAAGGTTTCTGCTGCTTATTTATCACATTGTTCCCTCTTTTTATGATGTAAACTGCTTCCCAGATGTCCCATTGTTTCTGCGCTCTGATGGTTTTGATTTTTTGTATACCATGATATGGTGCCCTTCCTCTACTACGTTTTGTGACTTTTCTGAGCTTTCCGTTTGTTTCGCTATGTATCTCTATTTGATGTTGTTGTCGGACCAACATAAGATTTATCTCATGAGCATTTAATTGTATATCTATTTTCCTCTCTTCATCTTCTATTACCCTTTTGTGTTCATTGAAAATGTTATATAATTTCATGTTAAGTCTCAATATCCTTTGTACCCCTGAAGCCTGGTATCCCTGTTCTAAGCTCAGTTGGTTTTTAATTAAATCCGGAACCAATCTAGAATAAATCTGGAACCAATAATTGATCAAACCAACTGAGTTTAGGACAGGGGTACCAAGCTTCAGGGATACATCCAAGAAGCTACAAAGACTATATAACAAATTCGAGGAACAAGGGATATTGACACCTGACATGAAATTATATAACGTTTTCAATGAACACGAAAGGGTAATAGAAACTGAAGAGACGGACAGCATATACGAAATTAATACTCATGTGATAAATTTTATGTTGGTCAGACAACAAGAAAAATCAAAACATAGGTAAAGAAACATCAGATATTACATAGCAAAACAAACGGACAGCGCAGAATTGTCACAACACCATAGGGCCATTCATGGAGTTAAAAAAAAAATCAAAGCAGTACAGAAAGCACGGGGCATCTCGGAAGCAGCTTACATCATAAAAAGAGCGGACAATGTGAAGAATAAGAAACAAGGAAACTTACGGGAGCAATAGGGGAGGTTGTTAAGGAAGGAACGGATATTTCAAAACTAGTAACTGACAACTTTGTTAAACATTATTGTATGTATATATTAGAGTGTATCGAAAATAAAAATTTCAAACTTTCAAACTCTAAGATGACTAAAACGTTGCGAAATGAGTTGATATAGCTGCATTTTTTTTTTTTTTTTTTTTTTTTACCTCGATATGTTAATTTTCAACCGTGGAGCGCGACTCAAAAAATGTAAGCCTTTTGTAATGGAACTATTTTGTTCATAATGAAATATTTTCATTTATAAAAGTTTTAGCTTATGCATCAGTTGTCACACAAACAACGATCATATATCATTTAGTTAATAATGGAATGAGCTTTTATTTAGTGACAAGCCAAATCATTTTTTTGTCCATTGTGTAGAAGACGACGACGACTTTAAGAATACATTATAATATTTGCTTTCAAGAAATTGAATTGTATTTAGGGCCTTTACGCATCTAAAGCACAAGCCTGGATAGGGGAGGGGAAAGAATGGGGAAAAGTGTCGGCCAGGGACTAAGTTAAGGTACCATCCCGGCATTTGCCTGGTGTCTCAGGAAAAAAATCTGAAGAACCTCAGTCAAGATGATCGGCCGCTGGGATTGAACCCACGACCTCACGAATGCTAAGCCAACGCTCTACCACTGAGCCACGTTTTGCTTCCAAGGGTCCTGTTCACTGTGTTCAGCTGTTCACCGGTAGATTATCTCCGTGGATTTATTTACTAATTCGCATACCACACAATCACGCATATTGTACTACAAGAACTACAAGAATAAATGCTATCGGCAACGTAGGTGTCTTCATTTCTAGACAAATACAAAAACCAAGGGAAGAAAAAAAAGTTGAAAACGACAATTGAGTGAAATACTACAGAAGCCAAACACAAGTGGAATATGTGATCCAGCTTTGAAGATCCACTTTCCGGAAATGAAGAATCGAATACCACTGGAACTTCGACAGCAGACAGGAAATGATAGTGATTCGCATGGAAATATCCATTAGAGTTTTCACAACATCGGAACTGATCTTCTCAGTCCAAGACTATATGAATATGATTAATTGGAATGTATTCCTTACTACAGAATCTCCTGTTCTGGTTCATGTAAGCACAAATTAATATGAAGAGATGATTTATAATGGGCACGTTCCTGACTTCAATATTCCTGAGTACCCTTCCCACACACAGGCAGTTGAAAGAATCATGAAAGTCGTCACTAAAGTTTCAGCTTCTGCATGTGGACAAAAAGAAAGATATTTATACATAACTTGATGTGAGAAGAACTTTCCCTACTTCTTTTTAGAAAAGAACGAAATCTATTCTTTGAGAAATAGCAAATAACAGAGCAATGATTAAAAATTCCAAGGGTGGGCGAATGGAACCCTATTGAAGCTACTTCCACGTGGTGTGTTCTGGCTTGGTATATACTCCTAAATTGTAGTTTTCATTATAAAATATAAATTAATGTTAAAATAATGTACTAATATACAAGACAGTTCAGAGTTGCAGATTATATCAAGCAAAAAGCTGCTCTTGATAACTGTTGGAGAAATCATGACACTACGATAACTTGGATGTGCGCAGGTCCGCAGAAATGAAAGTCTTTCTTTGTCTTCAAATTCCTAGGACAAGGTGCTTCGCAAGTACTATCGGTTACCCCATTTTTTCTCACGTTGTATTACACTGACTTGCAGTACGATAACCACCAGTGTTCCGAAATTACAATGATTTCTAAAAGTATCCCATTTCCCCTAAAACTTCGTCTTCTTTCGTCTTCTACAAATTGGACATAGTGTGTACAAATGCTACATGGTTGGGATACGTGTAGCTTTGCAATGATGTACATTCATGACCCTCTGATAATTAGGAAATGTATAGAGGCCGCGTACGTAAGGTACTACGAAGATTCCCAACTTCCTGGCCGGCCGGAAAGCGTGAAAGCTCCTTCTCGTCGGTCAAAAATTGTCTCTAAAAAGTAAAATTTTCCGTACATTGTTTCAAGACGATAATGCAACTTTTCAATCCCCTTTGAGTACGAAATCCGAAAAAAAAAAAAAAAATAGATCCCATTTTCGATACAACTGATATATAGTCATTGTAAATAAAGTAGTTCAGAGCTTAGATGCAAGTGGAGCGAAATATTCTGAAATATAAATGTTTCGATAAACGATGTGTTTTATTAAACTATTCAACATGGTACGATCAACACCGTTAATTGTAGACAATTAAGGCTACTATTACATTGCTAAAATCCACAACGGGCATTTTTAATAAGCGTAAAAAAATTTATATCTTCAGCCTGCTATTGACACCAACGTTCCATCATAAAACCATGGCTCAAAGTTCCCAGAGTGCAATGCAATTATGGTGGCCGACTAACTATCGCATTCCATAAGAAAACAAATATGGGTTTAGGAGACACACACTTAGTAGAAAAGCCCCTCTCTCATTTTGAGAGAATCACGCCCGCTACTAAAACAGTTGAAAAGAAGGCAAACGGGGAGGAAAAGGGATTAAAATCCTAAGAATAGAGGTAAAAAAAGACCGCAACAATTTAGGTGCGAATATTCGCCAATGAAAATATCACACGTATAGTGGAGATCATCAGAAATAGGAAGAACTAGAAGATGAGGAATAAAAATTAGTTCACTCGAAGATAAAAATTAGTCCGCAGAGCAAAACATAAACTAAATAGAACAAAGAAGAGAAATGAATATCTAGGGAGAAAATGTAACACTGTCGACACAAGAATATGGTCGTCGGGGGAGGCTTTCGACTACCGTAACTACATATAATACAGGTGCCTATTTTTGCACAATCGTTCTCCATGCGATAATATCTTGTGATAATATTCTTCAAATGTTCTGAGTTGGAAGATCGATCAGTATGTGTAGTGGGGGAGTCAGTAAGAGTAGAGCAGAAGTGACAGACGAAAGAAAGATAAAGAAATAGAGGAGTCTTGTGAGATCGCGGTTAAACAAAGGTATAACAGGTGTTTGTATCCAAGCTTTAGGACGAGATAGGAAGCATCCCGTAGGGTTTGATGTATGATAGTATAACGGTTTGTGTCTGGAATATAGCTAAATAAGCTATGACGATATAATAATCACAGAGATATAGAGTGTAGAAATGATGTTCTCTGAGAAAATCTATGTATCTGTATATTTCGTACACCTTGTTACCATAGAACTCAAGTCAGTATAATTTAATCGATTCTTATGAATTATCACCAATGTCATATGAACAAGTATACTACCGATATGATCACTCGAGTCCTAATTCCAAGCAATAATCTAAAATCGTAATGAACGAATCATAAACTTCAATATTCTTTAAATTTTATTTCTATTAAATTCGACTTACTTTAATTGTAATTACTATATAAAATGAGCAATAATGAACTTGATATATTGTCACTTGTTTCAATATACTTATTTTAGTAGTTTTCATAGATTTACAAATATATGCTATTAATAACTTTCTTATTTAACCAAACAATAAATTTATTATTCAAGCAACTTCTCATTTTTCAGAATATAGTCTTAGTAAATAGTTCAATTTGGTTATTCTTATTCGTGTTGTATTCGATTCTACCAAATAAGTTAGAATTATCAGACACTTTATTCACATATACTCTTATTTCAAATTCGTATGACCTTATTTCACTGTCAATAAAATTTTATTTTCATGGTAACATTTTAAACTTAATGTTAAATACCTCAAATTGCTCAATAATTATTTTACTCAATACTTTTTGCCTTGTTGTATACATTGAATGCCTCCTGAGCACAGCACATTATTTACTATTCTAGTTTACTGATATATATATACCAATGTATTAGCTACATTCAATAAACTTACACCTAAAGTACAAACCTTATTATCTTCTTAGTTCTTCTGTGGCCACAGATCACATCAATCAGAAACCTTTGATAATTTCTGCTTTGTTACAACCATAACCATGCCGGGTGATCATATCCTTATTTATTGTATTAAATTTTCTTAAAAAGGTTTCGTAATTTCGACAAAGTATTTGTCAAAGTATTCCGAATTGACAGAAAATGCGTCCACACGAATCACGGTGAAAAGAATAGTTTAATAGCTTGAGAAATGTGTAATAAGAAAATTTCTGCGCAGAGTTCGAAAAAGAGCAAAGAATTATAGAAATTGATCAAAGAGTACAAATTCACAAATTATTCCGACGGAATAATCTTTCGTTACTCGTAATTGCCTGCAAAAACAAATATACTCGGAATAATAGAATTTGTTATCATAGTATGAATAAAATATACAGTACTACATATACTTGAATATATTTTCAGTATGTCTGGATCCAAATCATTAAAAAGGACAGGGTTAGTTTGATTCATAACAAATGACAGTTATTTAACTCGAACAATTTTTCCACTTTCGAGGCAATATTAGTATCTGAACATTAGTATTCACTCGAGAAATTAAACAAATATGTTTTGCACTACTCGATGTAGTTCGTTTAATTTTCACCACAACGTATAAATAAATTCACACGAAATAAATCTACAGCTCTTCACTAGTCTATGGCGGTACTTTAGTATAGTTAAATTCCTTTCCTCCAGTATTGATGGACTTTTAATTCAGTTTATTAACTTTCTATTTCGATGCACCTACCTCGGAAATCAATGGGTACGTGATCAGGTAAGTGATATTCACCTCGCCTTAGCCTTTTATCTATGTTCTTCTTCCAATACTCAAATCGGTAAGTATTAATGTTCTTTTCAGGAACTTGCAACATCCTACAGTGAGTACTCTCACTATACACAAGAGTTGGTTCAATTTTTCATTTAAATTTCAAATACACGTTGATTGCGATAGCGGATTGTTTATAAAGTAAGTACGCTTTCACGATTGCTGCCTCTCATTCAGGAATAAAACAATTTATACCACCGGCAAAATACTTAGTTCTCTTGTCTTCTTACGCAAAAACATACGCAGCTCAACTAAGCAGTGCATGTTGATTAAATTATATTATTTCTTTTGCGGCTATTCTTTTCCAAGAATCAAACAGTATTCCGTTACGAAGCTTTTGGATATTCACATCTATAAGTCTAAGTTAACGTAAATATACCATAAAAGACGATGGTAATCTTGACGGTCACGTCTCTGAAAAGCTTGAAAAATATTGCTCAAATAACAGTTCTTTCTACTCGCTTCATAAGAAAAATAATTGACTCAATTAGTTCTATCTTGAAAAATAAAAACAAAAGTAGTACCTTCGCTTCCAGTTGGCTACACTAGTTCTAGACAACACCACTTTGTTTTCTTCCTCCTTTAAACACTTTCTTTTCGAAAGTCCTGATAAGCCTAAATATAGTCGCGCAAACAATGCGTACTTGTTTTTCTCCTCATGACAACAATAGCACTGGTGACGTCACACCTATTGTCTGTCCCGTTGTTCTCGACTCAGCAACCTTTATCAGCCAACAACAACGTTTTTTTAAAAATCAATGTTTTTCTTAAATCGATACGAAAATTGACTTCACGAGCTGTGCAATTAATAAAATGCAAATTATAATAATGAGCTTTTATATCGTGCGTGATAATAGCATTTAGCGTAAATGGATTGATGAATGTAAACTTCCACTGACAAGAAAGTCTCTTCCAGTACAATTATTTCTAGGAATATGTAGTGTAATAGTTACTTACCAAATGTTGTCCCTGAGTTGCTGCCAAAGACACTTATGATAGGAAAACCTGTTATGTTCACATAACTACCACAAGCTTCACTCTGTAGTAAGCACGCAGTAACGTTCCAGTCAACTTAAATTCTTTTCTGCAGCTGTGGTTCACAACACATGGGCCAAATATATTCTTTCGAACAAATCGAACACCATTACATCACAGAGTATTTCCCAGACACTTTCTTAGTTTCCAGCATCAACCACTATAATCTCAGTGAGCACTTTCGATTGCTAATGTATATATTACGGAACAATCTTTACACACGACTTGCTCGCTTACGTCCTTCATAACATCTGGTCCGTTCACGGGTAGGGTTTCCAACTCCATAACCAACCTCTGCCCAAGTCAACTACTCGTAACGGGAAGGTTTTTTTTTTATTATTATTATTATTTTATATAAGAAGAGTACCCTCCGTTACAATAGATGGTTGGAGACGGCAAGGAAATGAAACTTATTTTAAGCAATTCTAAGATATTAATAATGTGGGTTTCATGTGCTAAGGCAGGCAGTCAGTCAGACAGACAGACAGACATATAAGGGGAAAAGAAGAAGATTGAAGATGCAGTGAAACTTTTTTTTTTTTTTAAAGCGGTTTGATGTGAACCGTAGATGAACACAGGATACATATTATAAAGCTTATGAACACAGATTCCAGCGATGTAAACTTTTTTACCTATCATGCCCAATCTGTAGAAGCAGCAGCAGCGTGAAATTTCGGTGAAAATTTTTCTTTTTAAGATTCTTTGAACCTTGACAACACTGTGGGTTTTTATTCGCGTACGATAATTGACAAACATTACCTTGGACATTTCATGTCAATCATATCCAGAAATCCGAAAGATCGGTGCAATACAAGGTGAGAAAAAATGGAGACCCATTAGTACTGTATTAAGTATTTGATTGGAGAAAGAATATTTCTCCATGTACTACCACGACCTAACGTAATATCTGTACCTGAGAGCCAGAACCGAGTAAGTCACAAATCCTTGTTTTCGAGAAAATAGAAAAAAAACTTCCTTTAACGTAGAAACTAAATGGACGAGCTACATTATTATAGATTTACTATTATGCAATATTTAAGATGTTTACAACAAAGATCATGCAACCATTATGTGAGTCCTTTCGAATACTGTACAAAACTGCATTAATGACGTTTTAGCCAAAATTGGGCTACGCGGTTTTGGCTCTCAGGTAGGTACATATATCTATCTCCATTTTTATATTATTATGACCAGAATATTCAGCAAGAAGAATCATACATCTAGATTAATTACATGAGGAAATATCTTGTATTTTAATAAACAAACCCGAACAAAATGCGCAAATTATGCGTGAGAATTGATACAGAAAAAAAAACTTAAATCCTACCCTCTTCCCCCAGACAAAAAGGATTCAGTTTTTACCATCCGGGACCAACTCTTATGCTTGTAGACCTTTGGCGGGGCGATCAGTTCCACCCAAAATACGAAAACGCGAATTTCTCCCTCTCCTCTCTCTCCCCCGTGGGCTATTCGACAAGCATACAATGCATATCAGTGGTTCGCTCTTTTCTTCATGAACACATAGAGACCTAAATCATCTTTCTAGCATAATTAGGAGCTGAGATATAAGGGTCGGAACCCATGACGAATATATTCGTTGTTAAGAATTACGAGGTTAAAAGTAATTTAAGTCTAAAACTGAAAAACAATAATAAATTAATAAATTGAAAATCGAAAATAAAACATAATATTAATACTGATCAGGATATTTATAGATACTTAAAAAAAGAAAAAACTTTATAGATAAAAATATATTAAATTAAGTATATGGACAGTTTCATAAACAATGTAATTATCAGCTTTCAGCAATATTTAGCAACTATCCTAACCTTTCGGTATTTTTTCAGACATTAAAATTTAAGTGAGGATTACTTTCATTTTATGATATTTAATTCTTAGTGCCTACGTTTTGTGTACTGATGATGTTATTTCTTATTTCTTCACAGAAGAACTGTGTAATCACTTTAGGAAAAATATTTGCCAGCATTTTATGTTGTTGGCATTCATTCATTCTTTTTTTTTTCTAAATGAAAATAGAATTTTATAACAATCACTTTAGCCTTTGTGCCATTTTGTGGCTTCTGATTCGATGAAACAAAAATGTCCTTAACAACAAAGATTTGTAGGTTTATGCTGAACAAACTAATTTAGAACATTTTTGAGGTGATACTTGTTTTTGTGAAAACTGGAAATAGGTAAATATTGGGTGGCCGCCATTTTCCAAGATGACAGTCTAGCACAACTCACATATTTTCTATAAAGTATATCCTATAGTTCGGTTACTCGGTTAATCCCAAGTTACTTCGGTGGCCAAGTATTTTCTATATAGCAAATCACATTATTTTTTAAATTGATCTAAAGATTTTGGCTTCAGAAGAAAAACAACTTTTCGTTTAATATCATTTTGTGGCTTTATAGTTGATCAAATGGAAAAAAATGGTAATTATAAACAAGTTTCATAATTTTATGCTGAACCAACTTCATTTGGAACTTTTTCGATGTGGTGCTTAGTTTCCGCGAAAATTGAAAACAAAAAAATACCGCCATTATCCAAGATTTTGGCCATAGTACAAGTTTGAATTTTGGATCTGTTAGTATGTTACTTTTGTGGCCAAGTACTACATGTATACCAAGTTTCATGCTTTTAAGATTTTTTTAACCTAATTTTCATAAAATGACTACACTATTAAGGCAGTATGTTAGCTCCAATATCACTGAGTTCAGTGCCTTACTGTGAAATAAAGAATGCATTACTGTGGCTTTTGGGCAACCAGGGATGTAATGAAGGGTATACGCGGGTATAAGGCTCACCCCATTTTTAGGCATCATCGTGCACCCACCTAAAATTTATGAAATAAGCAGGTATATAGTATAGTAAGCGAAAGGTTTCGTTACAACGAGCGGAGCTTGTACCCACCCTAGAATTTAGCATTACATCCCTGTGGGTAAGCACACCGAGATCCTAAGCATAATAAAAACAATACCACAAAAACAGGATACTTGTAAAGAGAAGGATTCATTAAATTAAATAAGGATAGCGAAATGAAGAGACTGAACTGAATTATCAAATTCTTCTTAAATAGAGAACCAACTACAGCAGGACTTAGATGCAAAGAGAAATTCTGCAGGACATAACACGGAAGATCACCACTTGTACATATTAGATGCATATAAACAACAACAAAAGAAACTGAAAAAAAGCAGTATTAAGTTTATTTCGTTCTGTTGACCATTACATTCTGCCAGTGTCGTAACAAAACTCTTCGGAGCCCCGGAGCAAGAGAGTATTTGGGGGCCGCCAGTTAACGAACATATTTTTTAATATAATAGTAAAAGCAAGAAACACGATATTACACACACGCAGAGAGAGAAAGAGAGAGAGAGATTCTTCCAAAGTAATCTTAAATACTTGAATAAATTAGATTGGGTATTGTCACATATTACAGTCTTTCACAATTTGTGATAATTTTACAGAGCTTTTAAGAAAAGCACATTATCTGCCGTGCAAAGTAAATGAAATCATGAAATGTCTTTTCAATATTTGTCAAAAGACTATTAAACATTTTTAATAGAAAACAAAAATAAAAGAAATTATATTATTGTTACTGTACCATAGTTATACTATGTTATTTGCAGAAATGAACATCATGATTAATGAATAGAAAATAAGTGATTATCAGAGATGTTGCACAACATAACACTGCTGAAACAGTTTCAAAATAAATTTACTGTAATGGATTAAAATATTCAAACATGCAAAGTACAATCCAATACAGTAAAGCAAATGCAAAGTCGTTTTGAAAAGTTTTTTTATTTCTTCTTGCTTTAGCCTTAGCAAAATATGTAACAATCTTATCCATGTTTAGTCTTGACATTTGCTTTCATTCTATGTCTAAGCATAGTTGCATCCGATATTGCTCAAAAGTATCTGATACAGATACTCGATACTTGGCCAAAAAAGTATCTATTCCGATACTATGATACTCAGAAAAAAAAGTATCTGGATAAAGATAACGATACAACTCAAATGTATCTAGATACTTAAACGGTACATCCTTAATATTTACATTTCTATTACTTTTTAAAATGACAATTACGGTTTATTTTATGTGAAATTCATTAAGTAAAACTACTAGGCCCGTAGCCAGCCGAACCTTGTGGGGGGAGCAAAATTTAGTTGGGGCTAATTGGTATGTCAAACAGATTCCTTTGCGGAACGATTATAATAAGTGCGTGGTTGCATAACAAACAGAAGTAAATTACATAGATTTCAGCGAATTTCCTGTACCTTATTTGCGCTTATTTCTATCTACATTTACTCCAGAGAATGTCTGGGGATCCCCTATATCCTTTGGGCCATCCATTGCATAATTCTGGAATATGCAGTTTTCGATAGAGCATGTCTCAAGTCTTTGAGGATGCCAAGGTGCCTCAGTTTTACTCTTAATTGTATTGGAATTATCAAGCTGTAGAGCCATGGTGCGGATCCTTGTAAGTCACTGAAACCTCAGTGTGTTAATTGCAAGGGTGATCACACGGCCTGGTCGCGTGACTGTCCTATTTTTCAGGAGGAAAAACGAATTCGAGAGCTGATGGTATTAGAGAAAATATCCACTGGTGATGCTAAACGTCGATTAAGAGTGTCTCAGCACATCCTTCCCTCTGGTGCGTTTTCACATGTTGTAGCCAGAATACCAGTTAAAACTGTCTCGGTTGGTACCCAGACGGTTAATGTATCAACTCAAACCGAGTCTGATGTACATGTAGACCCTCCGAAGCCTCCCAAAGGATCAGAGAGAGACTTCTCGCAATATGCCGACACACAGTCAGGGACAAAAAACACCTGTGCAGAGTTCTAAAACTCCACGGGTTAAGGCTACTTTTAGTCCCTATAAAGTCTCCAAATTAGCTCGAACTTCGCTCTCGCTACAAGCATTAAGACTTTGACGAACGTTTTGGTTGCTCAGTTAGCTCAGGAAGAGTCTGCACATACTATCGCTCAACCAAGTTCATCGTTGGCTTCCGACGTGGTTGAGGACCACCTGATGGATATGGATTTTAATCTCGTGGGAAGGAAAGGGAAACCGAGATATAAACTTAAACGATAATATTTTTACTTGTTTTTGCAGAGTTTTATGATTTCCGTTTATTTTATATGATTATGCTCCTTAGCTGTTAAGTTTTATGGTGTATTTTTGTTTTATCTTGTGAGGGCCCATTA